>JAQOWT010000251.1:0-28078 GCA_030407085.1 Trichopria drosophilae
GCAATTTTTCGGAAAACGCGAATTGCTAGATTTATCTACTTGAAACGACGCTAAAAAGGCTCGAATATATTCAATATATCCCAAACTAAATTTTCAGATCTTTGTTGCACCTATATATGAATAGGAAAATGCACAATGTTCATTTTTGCAATTTTTACGAAAACGCGATTTGCTAGATTTATCTACAAGATACGACGCTAAAAAGGCTCGAATATATTCAATATATCCCAAACTAAATTTCCAGATCTTTGTTGCACCAATATATCAACAGGAAAATGCACAATGTCCATTTTTACTATTTTTAGGACGACGCCATTTGCTAGATTTGTGTACTCGAAACGACACTAGATAAGGCTCGAATATATTCAATATATCCCAATCCAATTTGCCAGACCTGTGTTGCACCAATATATCAACAGGAAAATGCACAATGTCCATTTGTGCAATTTTTACGAAAACGCGATTTGCTAGATTTATCTACAAGATACGACGCTAAAAAGGCTCGAATATATTCAATAAATCCCAAACTAAACCTTCAGATATTCGTTGCACCAATATATCAACAAGAAAATGCACAATGTCCATCAACTGAATGTCCATAAACAGAAAATGCACATTTCTGCTATTTTTAAAACAACGCCATTTGCTAGATTGGTGTACTAGAAAACGACGATAAATAAGGATCGAATATATTCAATATATCCCAAACTAAATTTCCAGATCTTTGTTGCACCAATATATCAACAGGAAAATGCACAATGTCCGTTTTTGCAATTTTTACGAAAACGCGATATGCTAGATTTATCTACTCGAAACGGCGCAAAATAAGGCTCGAATATATTCAATATATCCCAAACTAAATTTCCAAATCTTTGTTGCACCAATATATCAACAATAAAATGCACAATGTCCATTCTTGCTATTTTCAGGACAACGCCATTTGCTAGATTTGTCTACTCGAAACGACGCTAAATAAGGCTCGAATATATTCAATATATCCCAAAATAAATTTCCAGATCTTTGTTGCACCAATGTATCAACAAGAAAATGCACAATGTCCATCAACTGAATGTCCATAAACAGAAAATGCACGTTTCTGCTATTTTTAGAACAACGCCGTTTGCTACATTTGTCTACTCGAAACGACGCTAAATAAGGCTCGAATATATTCAATATATCCCAAACTAATTTTTCAGACCTTTGTTGCAACCATATATCAACAGGAAAATGCAAAATGTTCATTTTTGCCATTGTTACGAAAACGCGATTTGCTAGATTTATCTACTCGAAACGACGCTTAAAAGGCTCGAATATATTCAATATATCCCAAACTAAATTTCCAGATCTTTGTTGCACCAATATATCAACAGGAAAATGCACAATGAACATTTCTGCAATTTTTACGAAAACGCGATTTGCTAGCATTATCTCCCCGAAACAACGCTAAATAAGGCTCGAATATATTCAATATATCCCAAACTAATTTTTCAGACCTTTGTTGCAACCATATATCAACAGGAAAATGCAAAATGTTCATTTTTGCCATTGTTACGAAAACGCGATTTGCTAGATTTATCTACTCCAAACGACGCTAAATAAGGCTCGAATATATTCAATATATCCCAAACTAATTTTTCAGACCTTTGTTGCAACCATATATAAACAGGAAAATGCAAAATGTTCATTTTTTCCATTGTTACGAAAACTCGATTTGCTAGATTTATCTACTCGAAACGACGCTAAAAAGGCTCGAATATATTCAATATACCCCAAACTAAATTTTCGAATCTTTGTTGCAACAATATATGAATAGGAAAATGCACAATGTTCATTTTTGCAATTTTTACGAAAACGCGATTTGCTAGATTTATCTACAAGATACGACGCTAAAAAGGCTCGAATATATTCAATATATCCCAAACTAAATTTCCATATCTTTGTTGCACCAATATATCAACAGGAAAATGCACAATGCCCATTTCTGCTATTTTTAGGACAACGCCATTTGCTAGATTTGTCTACTCGAAACGACGCTAAATAAGGCTCGAATATATTCAATATATCCCAAACTAATTTTACAGACTTTTGTTGCACCAATATATCAACAGGAAAATGCAAAATGTTCGTTTTTCAATTTTTACGAAAACGCGATTTGCTAGATTTATCTACAAGATACGACGCTAAAAAGGCTCGAATATATTCAATAAATCCCAAACTAATTTTTCAGACCTTTCTTGCACCCATATGTCAACAGGAAAATGCACAATGTTCATTTTTGCAATTTTTACGAAAAAGCAATTTGCTAGATTTATCTACTCGAAACGACGCTTAAAAGGCTCGAATATATTCAATATATCCCAAACTAAATTTCCAGATCTTTGTTGCACCAATATATCAACAGGAAAATGCACAATGCCCATTTCTGCTATTTTTAGGACAACGCCATTTGCTAGATTTGTCTACTCGAATCGACGCTAAATAAGGCTCGAATATATTCAATATATCCCAAACTAATTTTACAGACCTGTGTTGCACCAATATATCAACAGGAAAATGCAAAATGTTCATTTTTCAATTTTTACGAAAACGCGATTTGCTAGATTTATCTACAAGATACGACGCTAAAAAGGCTCGAATATATTCAATATATCCCAAACTAAATTTCCAGATCTTTGTTGCACCAATATATCAACAGGAAAATGCAAAATCTTCATTTTTCAATTTTTACGAAAACGCCATTTGCTAGATTTGTCTACTCGAAACGACGCTAAATAAGGCTCGAATATATTCAATATATCCCAAATTAATTTTTTAGACCTTTGTTGCACCAATATATCAACAGGAAAATGCACAATGTACATTTCTGCAATTTTTTGAAAACGCGAATTGCTAGATTTATCTACTCGAAACGACGCTAAAAAGGCTCGAATATATTCAATATATCCCACACTAAATTTTCAGATCTTTGTTGCACCCATATATGAATAGGAAAATGCACAATGTTCATTTTTGCAATTTTTACGAAAACGCGATTTGCTAGATTTATCTACAAGATACGACGCTAAAAAGGCTCGAATATATTCAATATATCCCAAACTAAATTTCCAGATCTTTGTTGCACCAATATATCGACAGGAAAATGCACAATGCCCATTTCTGCTATTTTTAGAACAACGCCGTTTGCTACATTTGTCTACTCGAAACGACGCTAAATAAGGCTCGAATATATTCAATATATTCCAAATTAAATTTCCAGATCTTTGTTGCACCAATATATCAACAGGAAAATGCACAATGTACATTTCTGCAATTTTTCGAAAACGCGATTTGCTAGATTTATCTACTCGAAACGACGCTTAAAAGGCTCGAATATATTCAATATATCCCAAACTAAATTTCCAGATCTTTGTTGCACCAATATATCAAAAGGAAAATGCACAATGCCCATTTCTGCTATTTTTAGGACAACGCCATTTGCTAGATTTGTCTACTCGAAACGACGCTAAAAAAGGCTCGAATATATTCAATATATCCTAAACTAATTTTCAATATATCAACAGAAAAATGCACACTGTCCATTTTTGCTATTTTTAGGACAACGCCATTTGCTAGATTTGTCTACTCGAAACGACACTAAATAAGGCTGGAATATATTCAATATATCCCAAATTAATTTTTCAGACCTTTGTTGTACCAATATATCAACAGGAAAATGCACAATGTACATTTCTGCAATTTTTCGAAAACGCGATTTGCTAGATTTATCTACTCGAAACGACGCTAAAAAGGCTCGAATATATTCAATATATCCCAAACTAAATTTCCATATCTTTGTTGCACCAATATATCAACAGGAAAATGCACAATGCCCATTTCTGCTATTTTTAGGACAACGCCATTTGCTAGATTTGTCTACTCGAAACGACGCTAAATAAGGCTCGAATATATTCAATATATCCCAAACTAATTTTACAGACTCTTGTTGCACCAATATATCAACAGGAAAATGCAAAATGTTCATTTTTTAATTTTTACGAAAACGCGATTTGCTAGATTTATCTACAAGATACGACGCTAAAAAGGCTCGAATATATTCAATATATCCCAAACTAATTTTTCAGACCTTTGTTGCACCCATATGTCAACAGGAAAATGCACAATGTTCATTTTTGCAATTTTTACGAAAAAGCAATTTGCTAGATTTATCTACTCGAAACGACGCTTAAAAGGCTCGAATATATTCAATATATCCCAAACTAAATTTCCAGATCTTTGTTGCACCAATATATCAACAGGAAAATGCAAAATGTTCATTTTTCAATTTTTACGAAAACGCCATTTGCTAGATATGTCTACTCGAAACGACGCTAAATAAGGCTCGAATATATTCAATATATCCCAATCTAATTTTACAGACTCTTGTTGCACCAATATATCAACAGGAAAATGCAAAATGTTCATTTTTCAATTTTTACGAAAACGCGATTTGCTAGATTTATCTACAAGATACGACGCTAAAAAGGCTCGAATATATTCAATATATCCCAAACTAATTTTTCAGACCTTTGTTGCACCCATATGTCAACAGGAAAATGCACAATGTTCATTTTTGCAATTTTTACGAAAAAGCAATTTGCTAGATTTATCTACTCGAAACGACGCTTAAAAGGCTCGAATATATTCAATATACCCCAAACTAAATTTCCATATCTTTGTTGCACCAATATATCAACAGGAAAATGCACAATGCCCATTTCTGCTATTTTTAGGACAACGCCATTTGCTAGATTTGTCTACTCGAAACGACGCTAAAAAGGCTCGAATATATTCAATATATCCCAAACTAAATTTCTATATCTTTGTTGCACCAATATATCAACAGAAAAATGCACAATGCCCATTTCTGCTATTTTTAGGACAACGCCATTTGCTAGATTTGTCTACTCGAAACGACGCTAAATAAGGCTCGAATATATTCAATATATCCCAAACTAATTTTACAGACTCTTGTTGCACCAATATATCAACAGGAAAATGCAAAATGTTCATTTTTCAATTTTTACGAAAACGCGATTTGCTAGATTTATCTACAAGATACGACGCTAAAAAGGCTCGAATATATTCAATATATCCCAAACTAATTTTTCAGACCTTTGTTGCACCCAAATGTCAACAGGAAAATGCACAATGTTCATTTTTGCAATTTTTACGAAAAAGCAATGTGCTAGATTTCTCTACTCGAAACGACGCTTAAAAGTCTCGAATATATTCAATATATCCCAAACTAAACCTCCGGAATTTAGTTGCACCAATATATCAACGCGAAAATGAACAATTCTCAATTTTGCAATTTTTAGGACAACGCGATTTGCTAGATTTATCTACTCGAAACGACGCTAAAAAGGCTCGAATATATTCAATATATCCCAAACTAATTTTTCAGACCTTTCTTGCACCCATATGTCAACAGGAAAATGCACAATGTTCATTTTTGCAATTTTTACGAAAAAGCAATTTGCCAGATTTATCTACTCGAAACGACGCTTAAAAGGCTCGAATATATTCAATATATCCCAAACTAAATTTCCAGATCTTTGTTGCACCAATATATCAACAGGAAAATGCACAATGCCCATTTATGCTATTTTTAGGACAACGCCATTTGCTAGATTTGACTACTCGAATCGAAGCTAAATAAGGCTCGAATATATTCAATATATCCCAAACTAATTTTACAGACCTGTGTTGCACCAATATATCAACAGGAAAATGCAAAATGTTCATTTTTCAATTTTTACGAAAACGCGATTTGCTAGATTTATCTACAAGATACGACGCTAAAAAGGCTCGAATATATTCAATATATCCCAAACTAAATTTCCAAATCTTTGTTGCACCAATATATCAACAGGAAAATGCAAAATGTTCATTTTTCAATTTTTACGAAAACGCCATTTGCTAGATTTGTCTACTCGAAACGACGCTAAATAAGGCTCGAATATATTCAATATATCCCAAATTAATTTTTTAGACCTTTGTTGCACCAATATATCAACAGGAAAATGCACAATGTACATTTCTGCAATTTTTCGAAAACGCGAATTGCTAGATTTATCTACTCGAAACGACGCTAAAAAGGCTCGAATATATTCAATATATCCCAAACTAAATTTTCAGATCTTTGTTGCACCCATATATGAATAGGAAAATGCACAATGTTCATTTTTGCAATTTTTACGAAAACGCGATTTGCTAGATTTATCTACAAGATACGACGCTAAAAAGGCTCGAATATATTCAATATATCCCAAACTAAATTTCCAGATCTTTGTTGCACCAATATATCAACAGGAAAATGCACAATGTCCATTTTTACTATTTTTAGGACGACGCCATTTGCTAGATTTGTGTACTCGAAACGACACTAAATAAGGCTCGAATATATTCAATATATCCCAATCCAATTTTCCAGACCTGTGTTGCACCAATATATCAACAGGAAAATGCACAATGACCATTTGTGCAATTTTTACGAAAACGCGATTTGCTAGATTTATCTACAAGATACGACGCTAAAAAGGCTCGAATATATTCAATAAATCCCAAACTAAACCTTCAGATATTCGTTGCACCAATATATCAACAAGAAAATGCACAATGTCCATCAACTGAATGTCCATAAACAGAAAATGCACATTTCTGCTATTTTTAAAACAACGCCATTTGCTAGATTGGTGTACTAGAAACGACGATAAATAAGGATCGAATATATTCAATATATCCCAAACTAAATTTCCAAATCTTTGTTGCACCAATATATCAACAGGAAAATGCAAAATGTTCATTTTTCAATTTTTACGAAAACGCCATTTGCTAGATTTGTCTACTCGAAACGACGATAAATAAGGCTCGAATATATTCAATATATCCCAAACTAATTTTACAGAATTTTGTTGCACCAATATATCAACAGGAAAATGCAAAATGTTCATTTTTCAATTTTTACGAAAACGCGATTTGCTAGATTTATCTACAAGATACGACGCTAAAAAGGCTCGAATATATTCAATAAATCCCAAACTAATTTTTCAGACCTTTCTTGCACCCATATGTCAACAGGAAAATGCATAATGTACATTTCTGCAATTTTTCGAAAAAGCGATTTGCTAGATTTATCTACTCGAAACGACGCTAAAAAGGCTCGAATATATTCAATATATCCCAAACTAAATTTCCAGATCTTTGTTGCACCAATATATCAACAGGAAAATGCAAAATGTTCATTTTTCAATTTTTACGAAAACGCCATTTGCTAGATTTGTCTACTCGAAACGACGCTAAATAAGGCTCGAATATATTCAATATATCCCAAACTAATTTTACAGACTCTTGTTGCACCAATATATCAACAGGAAAATGCAAAATGTTCATTTTTGCAATTTTTACGAAAAAGCAATTTGCTAGATTTATCTACTCGAAACGACGCTTAAAAGGCTCGAATATATTCAATATATCCCAAACTAAATTTTCAGATCTTTGTTGCACCAATATATCAAAAGGAAAATGCACAATGCCCATTTCTGCTATTTTTAGGACAACGCCATTTGCTAGATTTGTCTACTCGAAACGACACTAAATAAGGCTGGAATATATTCAATATAACCTAAACTAATTTTCAATATATCAACAGAAAAATGCACAATGCCCATTTCTGCTATTTTTAGGACAACGCCATTTGCTAGATTTGTCTACTCGAAACGACACTAAATAAGGCTGGAATATATTCAATATATCCCAAATTAATTTTTCAGACCTTTGTTGTACCAATATATCAACAGGAAAATGCACAATGTACATTTCTGCAATTTTTCGAAAACGCGATTTGCTAGATTTATCTACTCGAAACGACGCTAAAAAGGCTCGAATATATTCAATATATCCCAAACTAAATTTTCAGATCTTTGTTGCACCCATATATGAATAGGAAAATGCACAATGTTCATTTTTGCAATTTTTACGAAAACGCGATTTGCTAGATTTATCTACAAGATACGACGCTAAAAAGGCTCGAATATATTCAATATACCCCAAACTAAATTTCCATATCTTTGTTGCACCAATATATCAACAGGAAAATGCACAATGCCCATTTCTGCTATTTTTAGGACAACGCCATTTGCTAGATTTGTCTACTCGAAACGACGCTAAAAAGGCTCGAATATATTCAATATATCCCAAACTAAATTTCCATATCTTTGTTGCACCAATATATCAACAGAAAAATGCACAATGCCCATTTCTGCTATTTTTAGGACAACGCCATTTACTAGATTTGTCTACTCGAAACGACGCTAAAAAAGGCTCGAATATATTCAATATATCCTAAACTAATTTTACAGACTCTTGTTGCACCAATATATCAACAGGAAAATGCAAAATGTTCATTTTTCAATTTTTACGAAAACGCGATTTGCTAGATTTATCTACAAGATACGACGCTAAAAAGGCTCGAATATATTCAATATATCCCAAACTAATTTTTCAGACCTTTGTTGCACCCATATGTCAACAGGAAAATGCACAATGTTCATTTTTGCAATTTTTACGAAAAAGCAATTTGCTAGATTTATCTACTCGAAACGACGCTTAAAAGGCTCGAATATATTCAATATATCCCAAACTAAATTTCCAGATCTTTGTTGCACCAATATATCAACAGGAAAATGCACAATGCCCATTTCTGCTATTTTTACGAAAACGCCATTTGCTAGATTTGTCTACTCGAAACGACGCTAAATAAGGCTCGAATATATTCAATATATCCCAAATTAAATTTCCAGATCTTTGTTGCACCAATATATCAACAGGAAAATGCACAATGAACATTTCTACAATTTTTACGAAAACGCGATTTGCTAGAATTATCTACCCGAAACAACGCTAAATAAGGCTCGAATATATTCAATATATCCCAAACTAATTTTTCAGACCTTTGTTGCAACCATATATCAACAGGAAAATGCAAAATGTTCATTTTTGCCATTGTTACGAAAACGCGATTTGCTAGATTTATCTACTCCAAACGACGCTAAATAAGGCTCGAATATATTCAATATATCCCAAACTAATTTTACAGACTCTTGTTGTACCAATATATCAACAGGAAAATGCACAATGTCCATTTTTGCTATTTTTACGAAAACGCGATTAGCTGGATTTATCTGCTCGAAACGACGCTAAACAGGCTCGAATATATTCAATATATCCTAAACTAATTTTCAATATATTAAGAGGAAAATGCACAATGTCCATTTGTGCAATTTTTACGAAAACGCGATTTGCTAGATTTATCAACTCGAGACGACGCTAAATAAGGCTCGAATATATTGAATATATCCCAGACTAAATTTCCAGTTTATTGTTGCAACAATATATCAACAGAAAAATGCACACTGTCCATTTTTGCTAATTTTAGGACAACGCCATTTGCTAGATTTGTCTACTCGAAACGACACTAAATAAGGCTCGAACATATTCAATATATCCCAAATTCATTTTTCAGACCTTTGTTGCAGCAATATATCATCAGGAAAATGCACAATGTACATTTCTGCAATTTTTCGAAAACGCGATTTGCTAGATTTATCTACTCGAAACGACGCTAAAAAGGCTCGAATATATTCAATATATCCCAAACTAAATTTTCAGATCTTTGTTGCACCCATATATGAATAGGAAAATGCACAATGTTCATTTTTGCAATTTTTACGAAAACGCGATTTGCTAGATTTATCTACAAGATACGACGCTAAAAAGGCTCGAATATATTCAATATATCCCAAACTAAATTTCCATATCTTTGTTGCACCAATATATCAACAGGAAAATGCACAATGCCCATTTCTGCTATTTTTAGGACAACGCCATTTGCTAGATTTGTCTACTGGAAACGACGCTAAATAAGGCTCGAATATATTCAATATATCCCAAACTAATTTTACAGACTTTTGTTGCACCAATATATCAACAGGAAAATGCAAAATGTTCATTTTTCCATTTTTACGAAAACGCGATTTGCTAGATTTATCTACAAGATACGACGCTAAAAAGGCTCGAATATATTCAATAAATCCCAAACTAATTTTTCAGACCTTTCTTGCACCCATATGTCAACAGGAAAATGCACAATGTTCATTTTTGCAATTTTTACGAAAAAGCAATTTGCTAGATTTATCTACTCGAAACGACGCTTAAAAGGCTCGAATATATTCAATATATCCCAAACTAAATTTCCAGATCTTTGTTGCACCAATATATCAACAGGAAAATGCACAATGCCCATTTCTGCTATTTTTAGGACAACGCCATTTGCTAGATTTGTCTACTCGAATCGACGCTAAATAAGGCTCGAATATATTCAATATATCCCAAACTAATTTTACAGACCTGTGTTGCACCAATATATCAACAGGAAAATGCAAAATATTCATTTTTCAATTTTTACGAAAACGCGATTTGCTAGATTTATCTACAAGATACGACGCTAAAAAGGCTCGAATATATTCAATATATCCCAAACTAAATTTCCAGATCTTTGTTGCACCAATATATCATCAGGAAAATGCAAAATGTTCATTTTTCAATTTTTACGAAAACGCCATTTGCTAGATTTGTCTACTCGAAACGACGCTAAATAAGGCTCGAATATATTCAATATATCCCAAATTAATTTTTTAGACCTTTGTTGCACCAATATATCAACAGGAAAATGCACAATGTACATTTCTGCAATTTTTCGAAAACGCGAATTGCTAGATTTATCTACTCGAAACGACGCTAAAAAGGCTCGAATATATTCAATATATCCCAAACTAAATTTTCAGATCTTTGTTGCACCCATATATGAATAGGAAAATGCACAATGTTCATTTTTGCAATTTTTACGAAAACGCGATTTGCTAGATTTATCTACAAGATACGACGCTAAAAAGGCTCGAATATATTCAATATATCCCAAACTAAATTTCCAGATCTTTGTTGCACCAATATATCAACAGGAAAATGCACAATGTCCATTTTTACTATTTTTAGGACGACGCCATTTGCTAGATTTGTGTACTCGAAACGACACTAAATAAGGCTCGAATATATTCAATATATCCCAATCCAATTTTCCAGACCTGTGTTGCACCAATATATCAATAGGAAAATGCACAATGTCCATTTGTGCAATTTTTACGAAAACGCGATTTGCTAGATTTATCTACAAGATACGACGCTAAAAAGGCTCGAATATATTCAATAAATCCCAAACTAAACCTTCAGATATTCGTTGCACCAATATATCAACAAGAAAATGCACAATGTCCATCAACTGAATGTCCATAAACAGAAAATGCACATTTCTGCTATTTTTAAAACAACGCCATTTGCTAGATTGGTGTACTAGAAACGACGATAAATAAGGATCGAATATATTCAATATATCCCAAACTAAATTTCCAGATCTTTGTTGCACCAATATATCAACAGGAAAATGCACAATGTCCGTTTTTGCAATTTTTACGAAAACGCGATATGCTAGATTTATCTACTCGAAACGGCGCAAAATAAGGCTCGAATATATTCAATATATCCCAAACTAAATTTCCAAATCTTTGTTGCACCAATATATCAACAAGAAAATGCACAATGTCCATTCTTGCTATTTTCAGGACAACGCCATTTGCTAGATTTGTCTACTCGAAACGACGCTAAATAAGGCTCGAATATATTCAATATATCCCAAACTAAATTTCCAGATCTTTGTTGCACCAATATATCAACAAGAAAATGCACAATGTCCATCAACTGAATGTCCATAAACAGAAAATGCACGTTTCTGCTATTTTTAGAACAACGCCGTTTGCTACATTTGTCTACTCGAAACGACGCTAAATAAGGCTCGAATATATTCAATATATCCCAAACTAATTTTTCAGACCTTTGTTGCAACCATATATCAACAGGAAAATGCAAAATGTTCATTTTTGCCATTGTTACGAAAACGCGATTTGCTAGATTTATCTACTCCAAACGACGCTAAATAAGGCTCGAATATATTCAATATATCCCAAACTAATTTTTCAGACCTTTGTTGCACCCATATGTCAACAGGAAAATGCACAATGTTCATTTTTGCAATTTTTACGAAAAAGCAATTTGCTAGATTTATCTACTCGAAAGGACGCTTAAAAGGCTCGAATATATTCAATATATCCCAAACTAAATTTCCATATCTTTGTTGCACCAATATATCGACAGGAAAATGCACAATGCCCATTTCTGCTATTTTTAGGACAACGCCATTTACTAGATTTGTCTACTCGAAACGACGCTAAAAAAGGCTCGAATATATTCAATATATCCTAAACTAATTTTCAATATATTAAGAGGAAAATGCACAATGTCCATTTGTGCAATTTTTACGAAAACGCGATTTGCTAGATTTATCAACTCGAGACGACGCTAAATAAGGCTCGAATATATTGAATATATCCCAGACTAAATTTCCAGTTTATTGTTGCAACAATATATCAACAGAAAAATGCACACTGTCCATTTTTGCTATTTTTAGGACAACGCCATTTGCTAGATTTGTCTACTCGAAACGACACTAAATAAGGCTCGAACATATTCAATATATCCCAAATTCATTTTTCAGACCTTTGTTGCAGCAATATATCATCAGGAAAATGCACAATGTACATTTCTGCAATTTTTCGAAAACGCGATTTGCTAGATTTATCTACTCGAAACGACGCTAAAAAGGCTCGAATATATTCAATATATCCCAAACTAAATTTTCAGATCTTTGTTGCACCAATATATGAATAGGAAAATGCACAGTGTTCATTTTTGCAATTTTTACGAAAACGCGATTTGCTAGATTTATCTACAAGATACGACGCTAAAAAGGCTCGAATATATTCAATAAATCCCAAACTAATTTTTCAGACCTTTCTTGCACCCATATGTCAACAGGAAAATGCACAATGTTCATTTCTGCAATTTTTACGAAAAAGCAATTTGCTAGATTTCTCTACTCGAAACGACGCTTAAAAGGCTCGAATATATTCAATATATCCCAAACTAAATTTCCAGATCTTTGTTGCACCAATATATCAACAGGAAAATGCACAATGCCCATTTCTGCTATTTTTACGAAAACGCCATTTGCTAGATTTGTCTACTCGAAACGACGCTAAATAAGGCTCGAATATATTCAATATATCCCAAATTAAATTTCCAGATCTTTGTTGCACCAATATATCAACAGGAAAATGCACAATGAACATTTCTACAATTTTTACGAAAACGCGATTTGCTAGAATTATCTACCCGAAACAACGCTAAATAAGGCTCGAATATATTCAATATATCCCAAACTAATTTTTCAGACTTTTGTTGCAACCATATATCAACAGGAAAATGCAAAATGTTCATTTTTGCCATTGTTACGAAATCGCGATTTGCTAGATTTATCTACTCCAAACGACGCTAAATAAGGCTCGAATATATTCAATATATCCTAAACTAATTTTACAGACTCTTGTTGCACCAATATATCAACAGGAAAATGCACAATGCCCATTTCTGCTATTTTTAGGACAACGCCATTTACTAGATTTGTCTACTCGAAACGACGCTAAAAAAGGCTCGAATATATTCAATATATCCTAAACTAATTTTCAATATATTAAGAGGAAAATGCACAATGTCCATTTGTGCAATTTTTACGAAAACGCGATTTGCTAGATTTATCAACTCGAGACGACGCTAAATAAGGCTCGAATATATTGAATATATCCCAGACTAAATTTCCAGTTTATTGTTGCAACAATATATCAACAGAAAAATGCACACTGTCCATTTTTGCTAATTTTAGGACAACGCCATTTGCTAGATTTGTCTACTCGAAACGACACTAAATAAGGCTCGAACATATTCAATATATCCCAAATTCATTTTTCAGACCTTTGTTGCAGCAATATATCATCAGGAAAATGCACAATGTACATTTCTGCAATTTTTCGAAAACGCGATTTGCTAGATTTATCTACTCGAAACGACGCTAAAAAGGCTCGAATATATTCAATATATCCCAAACTAAATTTTCAGATCTTTGTTGCACCCATATATGAATAGGAAAATGCACAATGTTCATTTTTGCAATTTTTACGAAAACGCGATTTGCTAGATTTATCTACAAGATACGACGCTAAAAAGGCTCGAATATATTCAATATATCCCAAACTAAATTTCCATATCTTTGTTGCACCAATATATCAACAGGAAAATGCACAATGCCCATTTCTGCTATTTTTAGGACAACGCCATTTGCTAGATTTGTCTACTGGAAACGACGCTAAATAAGGCTCGAATATATTCAATATATCCCAAACTAATTTTACAGACTTTTGTTGCACCAATATATCAACAGGAAAATGCAAAATGTTCATTTTTCCATTTTTACGAAAACGCGATTTGCTAGATTTATCTACAAGATACGACGCTAAAAAGGCTCGAATATATTCAATAAATCCCAAACTAATTTTTCAGACCTTTCTTGCACCCATATGTCAACAGGAAAATGCACAATGTTCATTTTTGCAATTTTTACGAAAAAGCAATTTGCTAGATTTATCTACTCGAAACGACGCTTAAAAGGCTCGAATATATTCAATATATCCCAAACTAAATTTCCAGATCTTTGTTGCACCAATATATCAACAGGAAAATGCACAATGCCCATTTCTGCTATTTTTAGGACAACGCCATTTGCTAGATTTGTCTACTCGAATCGACGCTAAATAAGGCTCGAATATATTCAATATATCCCAAACTAATTTTACAGACCTGTGTTGCACCAATATATCAACAGGAAAATGCAAAATATTCATTTTTCAATTTTTACGAAAACGCGATTTGCTAGATTTATCTACAAGATACGACGCTAAAAAGGCTCGAATATATTCAATATATCCCAAACTAAATTTCCAGATCTTTGTTGCACCAATATATCAACAGGAAAATGCAAAATGTTCATTTTTCAATTTTTACGAAAACGCCATTTGCTAGATTTGTCTACTCGAAACGACGCTAAATAAGGCTCGAATATATTCAATATATCCCAAATTAATTTTTTAGACCTTTGTTGCACCAATATATCAACAGGAAAATGCACAATGTACATTTCTGCAATTTTTCGAAAACGCGAATTGCTAGATTTATCTACTCGAAACGACGCTAAAAAGGCTCGAATATATTCAATATATCCCAAACTAAATTTTCAGATCTTTGTTGCACCCATATATGAATAGGAAAATGCACAATGTTCATTTTTGCAATTTTTACGAAAACGCGATTTGCTAGATTTATCTACAAGATACGACGCTAAAAAGGCTCGAATATATTCAATATATCCCAAACTAAATTTCCAGATCTTTGTTGCACCAATATATCAACAGGAAAATGCACAATGTCCATTTTTACTATTTTTAGGACGACGCCATTTGCTAGATTTGTGTACTCGAAACGACACTAAATAAGGCTCGAATATATTCAATATATCCCAATCCAATTTTCCAGACCTGTGTTGCACCAATATATCAATAGGAAAATGCACAATGTCCATTTGTGCAATTTTTACGAAAACGCGATTTGCTAGATTTATCTACAAGATACGACGCTAAAAAGGCTCGAATATATTCAATAAATCCCAAACTAAACCTTCAGATATTCGTTGCACCAATATATCAACAAGAAAATGCACAATGTCCATCAACTGAATGTCCATAAACAGAAAATGCACATTTCTGCTATTTTTAAAACAACGCCATTTGCTAGATTGGTGTACTAGAAACGATGATAAATAAGGATCGAATATATTCAATATATCCCAAACTAAATTTCCAGATCTTTGTTGCACCAATATATCAACAGGAAAATGCACAATGTCCGTTTTTGCAATTTTTACGAAAACGCGATATGCTAGATTTATCTACTCGAAACGGCGCAAAATAAGGCTCGAATATATTCAATATATCCCAAACCAAATTTCCAAATCTTTGTTGCACCAATATATCAACAAGAAAATGCACAATGTCCATTCTTGCTATTTTCAGGACAACGCCATTTGCTAGATTTGTCTACTCGAAACGACGCTAAATAAGGCTCGAATATATTCAATATATCCCAAACTAAATTTCCAGATCTTTGTTGCACCAATATATCAACAAGAAAATGCACAATGTCCATCAACTGAATGTCCATAAACAGAAAATGCACGTTTCTGCTATTTTTAGAACAACGCCGTTTGCTACATTTGTCTACTCGAAACGACGCTAAATAAGGCTCGAATATATTCAATATATCCCAAACTAATTTTTCAGACCTTTGTTGCAACCATATATCAACAGGAAAATGCAAAATGTTCATTTTTGCCATTGTTACGAAAACGCGATTTGCTAGATTTATCTACTCCAAACGACGCTAAATAAGGCTCGAATATATTCAATATATCCCAAACTAATTTTTCAGACCTTTGTTGCACCCATATGTCAACAGGAAAATGCACAATGTTCATTTTTGCAATTTTTACGAAAAAGCAATTTGCTAGATTTATCTACTCGAAAGGACGCTTAAAAGGCTCGAATATATTCAATATATCCCAAACTAAATTTCCATATCTTTGTTGCACCAATATATCGACAGGAAAATGCACAATGCCCATTTCTGCTATTTTTAGGACAACGCCATTTACTAGATTTGTCTACTCGAAACGACGCTAAAAAAGGCTCGAATATATTCAATATATCCTAAACTAATTTTCAATATATTAAGAGGAAAATGCACAATTTTTACGAAAACGCGATTTGCTAGATTTATCAACTCGAGACGACGCTAAATAAGGCTCGAATATATTGAATATATCCCAGACTAAATTTCCAGTTTATTGTTGCAACAATATATCAACAGAAAAATGCACACTGTCCATTTTTGCTATTTTTAGGACAACGCCATTTGCTAGATTTGTCTACTCGAAACGACACTAAATAAGGCTCGAACATATTCAATATATCCCAAATTCATTTTTCAGACCTTTGTTGCAGCAATATATCATCAGGAAAATGCACAATGTACATTTCTGCAATTTTTCGAAAACGCGATTTGCTAGATTTATCTACTCGAAACGACGCTAAAAAGGCTCGAATATATTCAATATATCCCAAACTAAATTTTCAGATCTTTGTTGCACCCATATATGAATAGGAAAATGCACAGTGTTCATTTTTGCAATTTTTACGAAAACGCGATTTGCTAGATTTATCTACAAGATACGACGCTAAAAAGGCTCGAATATATCCAATATATCCCAAACTAAATTTCCAGATCTTTGTTGCACCAATATATCAACAGGAAAATGCAAAATGTTCATTTTTCAATTTTTACGAAAACGCCATTTGCTAGATTTGTCTACTCGAAACGACGCTAAATAAGGCTCGAATATATTCAATATATCCCAAATTAATTTTTTAGACCTTTGTTGCACCAATATATCAACAGGAAAATGCACAATGTACATTTCTGCAATTTTTCGAAAACGCGAATTGCTAGATTTATCTACTCGAAACGACGCTAAAAAGGCTCGAATATATTCAATATATCCCAAACTAAATTTTCAGATCTTTGTTGCACCCATATATGAATAGGAAAATGCACAATGTTCATTTTTGCAATTTTTACGAAAACGCGATTTGCTAGATTTATCTACAAGATACGACGCTAAAAAGGCTCGAATATATTCAATATATCCCAAACTAAATTTCCAGATCTTTGTTGCACCAATATATCAACAGGAAAATGCACAATGTCCATTTTTACTATTTTTAGGACGACGCCATTTGCTAGATTTGTGTACTCGAAACGACACTAAATAAGGCTCGAATATATTCAATATATCCCAATCCAATTTTCCAGACCTGTGTTGCACCAATATATCAATAGGAAAATGCACAATGTCCATTTGTGCAATTTTTACGAAAACGCGATTTGCTAGATTTATCTACAAGATACGACGCTAAAAAGGCTCGAATATATTCAATAAATCCCAAACTAAACCTTCAGATATTCGTTGCACCAATATATCAACAAGAAAATGCACAATGTCCATCAACTGAATGTCCATAAACAGAAAATGCACATTTCTGCTATTTTTAAAACAACGCCATTTGCTAGATTGGTGTACTAGAAACGACGATAAATAAGGATCGAATATATTCAATATATCCCAAACTAAATTTCCAGATCTTTGTTGCACCAATATATCAACAGGAAAATGCACAATGTCCGTTTTTGCAATTTTTACGAAAACGCGATATGCTAGATTTATCTACTCGAAACGGCGCTAAATAAGGCTCGAATATATTCAATATATCCCAAACTAAATTTCCAAATCTTTGTTGCACCAATATATCAACAAGAAAATGCACAATGTCCATTCTTGCTATTTTCAGGACAACGCCATTTGCTAGATTTGTCTACTCGAAACGACGCTAAATAAGGCTCGAATATATTCAATATATCCCAAACTAAATTTCCAGATCTTTGTTGCACCAATATATCAACAAGAAAATGCACAATGTCCATCAACTGAATGTCCATAAACAGAAAATGCACGTTTCTGCTATTTTTAGAACAACGCCGTTTGCTACATTTGTCTACTCGAAACGACGCTAAATAAGGCTCGAATATATTCAATATATCCCAAACTAATTTTTCAGACCTTTGTTGCAACCATATATCAACAGGAAAATGCAAAATGTTCATTTTTGCCATTGTTACGAAAACGCGATTTGCTAGATTTATCTACTCCAAACGACGCTAAATAAGGCTCGAATATATTCAATATATCCCAAACTAATTTTTCAGACCTTTGTTGCACCCATATGTCAACAGGAAAATGCACAATGTTCATTTTTGCAATTTTTACGAAAAAGCAATTTGCTAGATTTATCTACTCGAAAGGACGCTTAAAAGGCTCGAATATATTCAATATATCCCAAACTAAATTTCCATATCTTTGTTGCACCAATATATCGACAGGAAAATGCACAATGCCCATTTCTGCTATTTTTAGGACAACGCCATTTACTAGATTTGTCTACTCGAAACGACGCTAAAAAAGGCTCGAATATATTCAATATATCCTAAACTAATTTTCAATATATTAAGAGGAAAATGCACAATGTCCATTTGTGCAATTTTTACGAAAACGCGATTTGCTAGATTTATCAACTCGAGACGACGCTAAATAAGGCTCGAATATATTGAATATATCCCAGACTAAATTTCCAGTTTATTGTTGCAACAATATATCAACAGAAAAATGCACACTGTCCATTTTTGCTATTTTTAGGACAACGCCATTTGCTAGATTTGTCTACTCGAAACGACACTAAATAAGGCTCGAACATATTCAATATATCCCAAATTCATTTTTCAGACCTTTGTTGCAGCAATATATCATCAGGAAAATGCACAATGTACATTTCTGCAATTTTTCGAAAACGCGATTTGCTAGATTTATCTACTCGAAACGACGCTAAAAAGGCTCGAATATATTCAATATATCCCAAACTAAATTTTCAGATCTTTGTTGCACCCATATATGAATAGGAAAATGCACAGTGTTCATTTTTGCAATTTTTACGAAAACGCGATTTGCTAGATTTATCTACAAGATACGACGCTAAAAAGGCTCGAATATATTCAATATATCCCAAACTAAATTTCCAGATCTTTGTTGCACCAATATATCAACAGGAAAATGCAAAATGTTCATTTTTCAATTTTTACGAAAACGCCATTTGCTAGATTTGTCTACTCGAAACGACGCTAAATAAGGCTCGAATATATTCAATATATCCCAAATTAATTTTTTAGACCTTTGTTGCACCAATATATCAACAGGAAAATGCACAATGTACATTTCTGCAATTTTTCGAAAACGCGAATTGCTAGATTTATCTACTCGAAACGACGCTAAAAAGGCTCGAATATATTCAATATATCCCAAACTAAATTTTCAGATCTTTGTTGCACCCATATATGAATAGGAAAATGCACAATGTTCATTTTTGCAATTTTTACGAAAACGCGATTTGCTAGATTTATCTACAAGATACGACGCTAAAAAGGCTCGAATATATTCAATATATCCCAAACTAAATTTCCAGATCTTTGTTGCACCAATATATCAACAGGAAAATGCACAATGTCCATTTTTACTATTTTTAGGACGACGCCATTTGCTAGATTTGTGTACTCGAAACGACACTAAATAAGGCTCGAATATATTCAATATATCCCAATCCAATTTTCCAGACCTGTGTTGCACCAATATATCAATAGGAAAATGCACAATGTCCATTTGTGCAATTTTTACGAAAACGCGATTTGCTAGATTTATCTACAAGATACGACGCTAAAAAGGCTCGAATATATTCAATAAATCCCAAACTAAACCTTCAGATATTCGTTGCACCAATATATCAACAAGAAAATGCACAATGTCCATCAACTGAATGTCCATAAACAGAAAATGCACATTTCTGCTATTTTTAAAACAACGCCATTTGCTAGATTGGTGTACTAGAAACGACGATAAATAAGGATCGAATATATTCAATATATCCCAAACTAAATTTCCAGATCTTTGTTGCACCAATATATCAACAGGAAAATGCACAATGTCCGTTTTTGCAATTTTTACGAAAACGCGATATGCTAGATTTATCTACTCGAAACGGCGCAAAATAAGGCTCGAATATATTCAATATATCCCAAACTAAATTTCCAAATCTTTGTTGCACCAATATATCAACAAGAAAATGCACAATGTCCATTCTTGCTATTTTCAGGACAACGCCATTTGCTAGATTTGTCTACTCGAAACGACGCTAAATAAGGCTCGAATATATTCAATATATCCCAAACTAAATTTCCAGATCTTTGTTGCACCAATATATCAACAAGAAAATGCACAATGTCCATCAACTGAATGTCCATAAACAGAAAATGCACGTTTCTGCTATTTTTAGAACAACGCCGTTTGCTACATTTGTCTACTCGAAACGACGCTAAATAAGGCTCGAATATATTCAATATATCCCAAACTAATTTTTCAGACCTTTGTTGCAACCATATATCAACAGGAAAATGCAAAATGTTCATTTTTGCCATTGTTACGAAAACGCGATTTGCTAGATTTATCTACTCCAAACGACGCTAAATAAGGCTCGAATATATTCAATATATCCCAAACTAATTTTTCAGACCTTTGTTGCACCCATATGTCAACAGGAAAATGCACAATGTTCATTTTTGCAATTTTTACGAAAAAGCAATTTGCTAGATTTATCTACTCGAAAGGACGCTTAAAAGGCTCGAATATATTCAATATATCCTAAACTAATTTTCAATATATTAAGAGGAAAATGCACAATGTCCATTTGTGCAATTTTTACGAAAACGCGATTTGCTAGATTTATCAACTCGAGACGACGCTAAATAAGGCTCGAATATATTGAATATATCCCAGACTAAATTTCCAGTTTATTGTTGCAACAATATATCAACAGAAAAATGCACACTGTCCATTTTTGCTATTTTTAGGACAACGCCATTTGCTAGATTTGTCTACTCGAAACGACACTAAATAAGGCTCGAACATATTCAATATATCCCAAATTCATTTTTCAGACCTTTGTTGCAGCAATATATCATCAGGAAAATGCACAATGTACATTTCTGCAATTTTTCGAAAACGCGATTTGCTAGATTTATCTACTCGAAACGACGCTAAAAAGGCTCGAATATATTCAATATATCCCAAACTAAATTTTCAGATCTTTGTTGCACCCATATATGAATAGGAAAATGCACAGTGTTCATTTTTGCAATTTTTACGAAAACGCGATTTGCTAGATTTATCTACAAGATACGACGCTAAAAAGGCTCGAATATATTCAATAAATCCCAAACTAATTTTTCAGACCTTTCTTGCACCCATATGTCAACAGGAAAATGCACAATGTTCATTTCTGCAATTTTTACGAAAAAGCAATTTGCTAGATTTATCTACTCGAAACGACGCTTAAAAGGCTCGAATATATTCAATATATCCCAAACTAAATTTCCAGATCTTTGTTGCACCAATATATCAACAGGAAAATGCACAATGCCCATTTCTGCTATTTTTAGGACAACGCCATTTGCTAGATTTGTCTACTCGAATCGACGCTAAATAAGGCTCGAATATATTCAATATATCCCAAACTAATTTTACAGACCTGTGTTGCACCAATATATCAACAGGAAAATGCAAAATGTTCATTTTTCAATTTTTACGAAAACGCGATTTGCTAGATTTATCTACAAGATACGACGCTAAAAAGGCTCGAATATATTCAATATATCCCAAACTAAATTTCCAAATCTTTGTTGCACCAATATATCAACAGGAAAATGCAAAATGTTCATTTTTCAATTTTTACGAAAACGCCATTTGCTAGATTTGTCTACTCGAAACGACGCTAAATAAGGCTCGAATATATTCAATATATCCCAAATTAATTTTTTAGACCTTTGTTGCACCAATATATCAACAGGAAAATGCACAATGTACATTTCTGCAATTTTTCGAAAACGCGAATTGCTAGATTTATCTACTCGAAACGACGCTAAAAAGGCTCGAATATATTCAATATATCCCAAACTAAATTTTCAGATCTTTGTTGCACCCATATATGAATAGGAAAATGCACAATGTTCATTTTTGCAATTTTTACGAAAACGCGATTTGCTAGATTTATCTACAAGATACGACGCTAAAAAGGCTCGAATATATTCAATATATCCCAAACTAAATTTCCAGATCTTTGTTGCACCAATATATCAACAGGAAAATGCACAATGTCCATTTGTGCAATTTTTACGAAAACGCGATTTGCTAGATTTATCTACAAGATACGACGCTAAAAAGGCTCGAATATATTCAATAAATCCCAAACTAAACCTTCAGATATTCGTTGCACCAATATATCAACAAGAAAATGCACAATGTCCATCAACTGAATGTCCATAAACAGAAAATGCACATTTCTGCTATTTTTAAAACAACGCCATTTGCTAGATTGGTGTACTAGAAACGACGATAAATAAGGATCGAATATATTCAATATATCCCAAACTAAATTTCCAGATCTTTGTTGCACCAATATATCAACAGGAAAATGCACAATGTCCGTTTTTGCAATTTTTACGAAAACGCGATATGCTAGATTTATCTACTCGAAACGGCGCTAAATAAGGCTCGAATATATTCAATATATCCCAAACTAAATTTCCAAATCTTTGTTGCACCAATATATCAACAAGAAAATGCACAATGTCCATTCTTGCTATTTTCAGGACAACGCCATTTGCTAGATTTGTCTACTCGAAACGACGCTAAATAAGGCTCGAATATATTCAATATATCCCAAACTAAATTTCCAGATCTTTGTTGCACCAATATATCAACAAGAAAATGCACAATGTCCATCAACTGAATGTCCATAAACAGAAAATGCACGTTTCTGCTATTTTTAGAACAACGCCGTTTGCTACATTTGTCTACTCGAAACGACGCTAAATAAGGCTCGAATATATTCAATATATCCCAAATTAAATTTCCAGATCTTTGTTGCACCAATATATCAACAGGAAAATGCACAATGAACATTTCTGCAATTTTTACGAAAACGCGATTTGCTAGCATTATCTACCCGAAACAACGCTAAATAAGGCTCGAATATATTCAATATATCCCAAACTAATTTTTCAGACCTTTGTTGCAACCATATATCAACAGGAAAATGCAAAATGTTCATTTTTGCCATTGTTACGAAAACGCGATTTGCTAGATTTATCTACTCCAAACGACGCTAAATAAGGCTCGAATATATTCAATATATCCCAAACTAATTTTTCAGACCTTTGTTGCACCCATATGTCAACAGGAAAATGCACAATGTTCATTTTTGCAATTTTTACGAAAAAGCAATTTGCTAGATTTATCTACTCGAAACGACGCTTAAAAGGCTCGAATATATTCAATATATCCCAAACTAAATTTCCAGATCTTTGTTGCACCAATATATCGACAGGAAAATGCACAATGCCCATTTCTGCTATTTTTAGGACAACGCCATTTGCCAGATTTGTCTACTCGAAACGACGCTAAAAAAGGCTCGAATATATTCAATATATCCTAAACTAATTTTCAATATATTAAGAGGAAAATGCACAATGTCCATTTGTGCAATTTTTACGAAAACGCGATTTGCTAGATTTATCAACTCGAGACGACGCTAAATAAGGCTCGAATATATTCAATATATCCCAGACTAAATTTTCAGTTTATTGTTGCAACAATATATCAACAGAAAAATGCACACTGTCCATTTTTGCTATTTTTAGGACAACGCCATTTGCTAGATTTGTCTACTCGAAACGACACTAAATAAGGCTCGAATATATTCAATATATCCCAAATTAATTTTTCAGACCTTTGTTGCACCAATATATCAACAGGAAAATGCACAATGTACATTTCTGCAATTTTTCGAAAACGCGATTTGCTAGATTTATCTACTCGAAACGACGCTAAAAAGGCTCGAATATATTCAATATATCCCAAACTAAATTTTCAGATCTTTGTTGCACCCATATATGAATAGGAAAATGCACAATGTTCATTTTTGCAATTTTTACGAAAACGCGATTTGCTAGATTTATCTACAAGATACGACGCTAAAAAGGCTCGAATATATTCAATATATCCCAACCTAAATTTCCAGATCTTTGTTGCACCAATATATCAACAGGAAAATGCAAAATGTTCATTTTTCAATTTTTACGAAAACGCCATTTGCTAGATTTGTCTACTCGAAACGACGCTAAATAAGGCTCGAATATATTCAATATATCCCAAACTAATTTTACAGACTCTTGTTGCACCAATATATCAACAGGAAAATGCAAAATGTTCATTTTTCAATTTTTACGAAAACGCGATTTGCTAGATTTATCTACAAGATACGACGCGAAAAAGGCTCGAATATATTCAATATATCCCAAACTAATTTTTCAGACCTTTGTTGCACCCATATGTCAACAGGAAAATGCACAATGTTCATTTTTGCAATTTTTACGAAAAAGCAATTTGCTAGATTTATCTACTCGAAACGACGCTTAAAAGGCTCGAATATATTCAATATATCCCAAACTAAATTTCCAGATCTTTGCTGCACCAATATATCAAAAGGAAAATGCACAATGCCCATTTCTGCTATTTTTAGGACAACGCCATTTGCTAGATTTGTCTACTCGAAACGACGCTAAAAAAGGCTCGAATATATTCAATATATCCTAAACTAATTTTCAATATATCAACAGAAAAATGCACACTGTCCCTTTTTTGCTATTTTTAGGACAACGCCATTTGCTAGATTTGTCTACTCGAAACGACACTAAATAAGGCTGAAATATATTCAATATATCCCAAATTAATTTTTCAGACCTTTGTTGTACCAATATATCAACAGGAAAATGCACAATGTACATTTCTGCAATTTTTCGAAAACGCGATTTGCTAGATTTATCTACTCGAAACGACGCTAAAAAGGCTCGAATATATTCAATATATCCCAAACTAAATTTTCAGATCTTTGTTGCACCCATATATGAATAGGAAAATGCACAATGTTCATTTTTGCAATTTTTACGAAAACGCGATTTGCTAGATTTATCTACAAGATACGACGCTAAAAAGGCTCGAATATATTCAATATACCCCAAACTAAATTTCCATATCTTTGTTGCACCAATATATCAACAGGAAAATGCACAATGCCCATTTCTGCTATTTTTAGGACAACGCCATTTGCTAGATTTGTCTACTCGAAACGACGCTAAAAAGGCTCGAATATATTCAATATATCCCAAACTAAATTTCCATATCTTTGTTGCACCAATATATCAACAGGAAAATGCACAATGCCCATTTCTGCTATTTTTAGGACAACGCCATTTGCTAGATTTATCTACTCGAAACGACGCTAAATAAGGCTCGAATATATTCAATATATCCCAAACTAATTTTACAGACTCTTGTTGCACCAATATATCAACAGGAAAATGCAAAATGTTCATTTTTCAATTTTTACGAAAACGCGATTTGCTAGATTTATCTACAAGATACGACGCTAAAAAGGCTCGAATATATTCAATATATCCCAAACTAAATTTCCAGATCTTTGTTGCACCAATATATCAACAGGAAAATGCACAATGTCCATTTTTACTATTTTTAGGACGACGCCATTTGCTAGATTTGTGTACTCGAAACGACACTAAATAAGGCTCGAATATATTCAATATATCCCAATCCAATTTTCCAGACCTGTGTTGCACCAATATATCAACAGGAAAATGCACAATGAACATTTCTGCAATTTTTACGAAAACGCGATTTGCTAGAATTATTTACCCGAAACAACGCTAAATAAGGCTCGAATATATTCAATATATCCCAAACTAATTTTTCAGATCTTTGTTGCACCAATATATCAACAGGAAAATGCACAATGTCCATTTGTGCAATTTTTACGAAAACGCGATTTGCTAGATTTATCTACAAGATACGACGCTAAAAAGGCTCGAATATATTCAATAAATCCCAAACTAAACCTTCAGATATTCGTTGCACCAATATATCAACAAGAAAATGCACAATGTCCATCAACTGAATGTCCATAAACAGAAAATGCACATTTCTGCTATTTTTAAAACAACGCCATTTGCTAGATTTGTGTACTAGAAACGACAATAAATAAGGATCGAATATATTCAATATATCCCAAACTAAATTTCCAGATCTTTGTTGCACCAATATATCAACAGGAAAATGCACAATGTCCGTTTTTGCAATTTTTACGAAAACGCGATATGCTAGATTTATCTACTCGAAACGGCGCTAAATAAGGCTCGAATATATTCAATATATCCCAAACTGAATTTCCAAATCTTTGTTGCACCAATATATCAACAAGAAAATGCACAATGTCCATTCTTGCTATTTTCAGAACAACGCCATTTGCTAGATTTGTCTACTCGAAACGACGCTAAATAAGGCTCGAATATATTCAATATATCCCAAACTAAATTTCCAGATCTTTGTTGCACCAATATATCAACAAGAAAATGCACAATGTCCATCAACTGAATGTCCATAAACAGAAAATGCACGTTTCTGCTATTTTTAGAACAACGCCGTTTGCTACATTTGTCTACTCGAAACGACGCTAAATAAGGCTCGAATATATTCAATATATCCCAAACTAAATTTCCAAATCTTTGTTGCACCAATATATCAACAAGAAAATGCACAATGTTCATTTTTGCAATTTTTACGAAAACGCCATTTGCTAGATTTGTCTACTCGAAACGACGCTAAATAATGCTCGAATATATTCAATATATCCCAAACTAATTTTACAGACTCTTGTTGCACCAATATATCAACAGGAAAATGCAAAATGTTCATTTTTCAATTTTTACGAAAACGCGATTTGCTAGATTTATCTACAAGATACGACGCTAAAAAGGCTCGAATATATTCAATATATCCCAAACTAATTTTTCAGACCTTTGTTGCACCCATATGTCAACAGGAAAATGCACAATGTTCATTTTTGCAATTTTTACGAAAAAGCAATTTGCTAGATTTATCTACTCGAAACGACGCTTAAAAGGCTCAAATATATTCAATATATCCCAAACTAAATTTCCAGATCTTTGTTGCACCAATATATCAAAAGGAAAATGCACAATGCCCATTTCTGCTATTTTTAGGACAACGCCATTTGCTAGATTTGTCTACTCGAAACGACGCTAAAAAAGGCTCGAATATATTCAATATATCCTAAACTAA
>JAQOWT010000252.1:0-28063 GCA_030407085.1 Trichopria drosophilae
TTTATCATCGACCTCCAAGCGATGATTCGGTCTCTTTTTGCTCTTTTGATACTTTTCAATTTTCGAATCTTCTACCATTATTTTCATCAATTCTGACAAAACTTGCTCTTTCCCTAATAACAAAGTTTGAAATTTATAGATTCTAGCTACTTCAAACAAAGTACTATGCGCAATGACATTTCGGAAACGCTTTAAGGTTAAAGTGTTTGGCGATTTAAGGATTTGATCAATATGTAATTAAAATTAATTAGCTTTAGAATATCTGCATGGTAATTGCATTAGAAACTGTTTTTATACTCACGGGAGAAATAAATGATTTCGCCCCTATATTTCTTTTGCTTTCTCGAATTTTCTGGCCACAAAAACTGCACACTTTTACCAGCGCATAAATTTTCGCAGTGGTCGTCGTAAATAATAAATTGTCCACGTACTAGACACAGTGAACCGTCGAAATCGCAACGTATTAAGTACTGCAATTCTCCGTCCATTTTTGTCGAATTATGTCACTTGACAATTCCCTATCATTTGAATTAGGTCGAATGTCGAACAACCATTCATTTTTTTCTATACATTCTCTACGTACTTTATCGATCGTTTCGATAAAAAATGTGAATACATTACAGTTTAAAACTCTTCGAAGTTTAAATTGTCTGTTTAAGTGGCAGCTAAATATCGACTCGTTGTTCTCATCAAATTCGCTTTTACCGATCTCATATTTTCATTAAAAAACATATGTTTCAGGGAAAATTTACAATGAATTGGTATTTTAAAGCTATTTTAGGCAATTTTTACGAAGAAACGAGCAAGAATTTGCAAGAATAAATTTCGTAGGTAATACCGCGAACAGTATGAATACCGCAGACATGTATTTTTTGTAAATTCTCGCCCAATTCTAAACTGATGTGAAGCTGAAACCAGCCCCTTCGTCCAACCTCTACTATCGGTTCGATCTGTAAAAGCTTAATAAAACGTAAACGCAAATTCTTTCGCGGTCTATAAAATTCATTGATATACGAAAACAAGCGTGGAACATGAATCTGAAGCGACCTTAACGATGATGAAGTTACAAAATTATGTAACAGCGATATAACATAATGGAAGTAGAAATTCGAATAAAATGGACACGTATATACTTTAGGAATCCAAAAAATAAGGGACACTAATCCATAACACGAATTGGACTACCGAAGTATATGCTTGTCTAATTTATTCGATTTTATGATATTATGATATATTATGATATTAGCGAGAGTTTTAAGAATTTTATGTAACAGAAACACAGTGTTTGTTTTTCACGAAACATTTTATAATTTTAGTTCTATCAAATTGGGTGGTAAACATACATATCCTGAAACATACAAAAATTTTCCTTCAATTTTTTCAGTTGGTACAAACAGTATATTGTAACTTCTTCTGACAGGAATTAGATAATTTACGAAATCGATTTGTGTTTCGGTTTGAGAAATTAATTTGTTAGCATCGATGCATCGAATCAGTTCTTGGACCACTGCGATTACTTGGTCATTTAATAATATAAAATATTTTATAATACCGTATGATTTACCATCATTCCAGAATATACATGAATTTTTTCTTCTTTTTTGGCGCGTATATAATTCCGACGTATATACATCATTTTGCAATTTATATCTCGAATACACTGTGATTAAATAATTTTGTGTACGTAATTGTTGAACGGATATTAAATTTTTGAAAACTTCAGACAAGTACTCATCAAGATCGATATTTGTAGGTTTCCCCATTAATTGAAATGCTTGCTGTGTTACAAATACGTCTTCCGAGAGAACTGCCATTTTGTTTTTTAGAATCCAGAAAGCATTGATAATTTTCATTGTATTCATTATTTCCATATGGATTTTATTTGGCCCGTGGTTAATTTTTAAAAAATAACCGTTTCCATCTTCAAATGGGAAGGTGGACCATGACGACATAGGGCCCCACAGTCTTACATATCGCGGTATGTGTAATAGTTGATGAACGTTAAAGCTGCATTTTTCTAGTCCATAAAGGTTATAAATACCCGTTACGAAGAAGGAAAGTAAACGTTCCGCTAAATCAATCCAATTCACGTGTATTCCCGACTGTAGCAATAATTTTGTGGAAAACACAAGTAGCAAGTAATGCTGATAATATTGGTTGTCTAGTCTGCATTTAAGTACTATCGGTGAATAAAAAAGTAAGAAGCTTCTTAATTCTGATGCCTTCCAATACGCTTTGTATATCAGTTTTCTGGGTATTCTAGTAATATAGTCAGGGGGTTGTATTTGCATAAGTAGATTATCAATCTCATCACGATCTTTTTTTTTATATAAAAAGATTTATCGCTATTTTTCGAGTCAAACCACAGAGACATCAACATCCTCAAAACTCCAAGTAGAATACAATGCATGTAATCTGGAACAAAGGATTGAGCAACATTAAAAAATGGTATCATCGAGCAGACACTAGGACCTTTTACTCCATTAATGTGATCAATATCATTACTTTCTGTAGCCCGTTTTGCCTGCGAAAGCATATATTCGTTTGTTCGTAAAACATTTGTACCATTATTACCATTGTTTGAAGGTGGATAAACTCTTGCAAAACCTGAACCCGTTGCGCAGACTTGGCCAGGGTGTTCACAGAAAGAACAACCATATTCTCCATTAAATTGAGAAATATTCTGTGCTGCAGCTCTTGCGGGGGCATCTAATGTAGCTACAGAAGCAATAACTAGGCTGTGTGTAATAGAATTGCGAGATTTGCTATACCAGTTTATTCCATTTATGTAAAGTTCTTGCATAGTGTTAGAAAAAGGCGTCAAGAAACAGTTCAAATCAGGATGCTTTTCTGTACTATAATATAAACAGCACATAAACTGGAAGTTTCGCCTATGTTTGGGTGAAATGTTCACTACTTGAACTTGAATAGGCCACAATGATCCGCCTGAACTATCCGACACTGGTATTCCATCCGTATTCCACAGCAAGCAAACGTCGTATTCACCTTTCATAGCCGTCATTTTCAATTTTTTGTACTCTGATCCTGATGTAATGTCATAAATGACGTCATCCAATAGGCTTTCGGAATTTTGTCTATGTTCATCAATTAAAGTGTCCAGATTCCGTGTCTCGAATGCATCTTGTAATAAAGACTTTAAGTCATATTGTACAAAAAATCCATTTGTTTTGGGGTTACCACAGTCTGGACATTCTGATGTGTTAGAGCATTTTGTCCATTCACCCAGATAATATGAACACTTCTCACAAAATCGGTATTTATGAATCAAATCTTTACTATCAGGCAACAACTGATCTAACGTTTTTAAAAAATAATATTTTGTTTTAGGAATAATATTAGGTTGCGGAAGAACATTTGTCAACAGTTCCAATAATTGTTCTAGTGACTTTTTAGACAATCTGTTAGTAATAAAATATTTCAATATATAAATAAATAAATCTCCAATTGTGATATTGCTTACACTGTAGATTGATTCTTTCCAAGATTCCTTATCATCTGACAACTCGTCCAAATAATCATAATCGGTATCAACATCTGACATTGCATCTTCGAAGCAAAGGTCGTCATCAAAATTTTCGTCTAAGTCCGAGATGGAGCCTATAGATGATGAGTCACTTGTTAACGCATCATTGGGGTTAATTTCTTCATTAACAATAGGATCTAGCAGGTCGTCGTTATTTTGAATCTCCTATATTAATATATAAGACCTAATTAATACATTACAAAAGTAAAGTAGATCAATTGAAGGGCCGGATTGAACAACGCCTTCCGCACTCGCACCGACCCACCGGCGTAAGTAATAACAGGCAGTTTCGCATTTTTTTAAATTTCGCTTAATAGATAACAATTTACCACTGACGACAAAACTATAGCTATGGAAAATATCTTCAATTTGAGCTATCACTCGTTCCGATTCGATGAAAATTGAGTCCTACAAAAAAACTACGAAACTGCCCGTTACTACGTACGATAGGTAGGTTCGAGCGCGGAAGGCATTATTCAATCCGGCCCTTCAATTCAATAAAGTGGATCAATTCAATGACCGACAAAACGAAGAAAACATTTGAAGATTATTATTTTAATAAAATTATATTGTACTTGATTATTTAATGTGTCTACGTCTATTGGGAAGGGTAATTCTGCGTTTTGTATAGTATGAAATAAGTTGCGATTCAATTGATTGCGCCGCTGAATAGTTGATCGAGGGATAACCTGAAAAAATTATATTCTAAAAATATTGCAAACAAGCTATAATAATTTAGAAAAAATAATTCGTACTTCATTAGGTTCCCTAGCGTAGTTGTGATAAGGCATTTCTATTTCTTTTTATATCGATTTTTAGATGGACATACAACTTTGAAAAAACAACGGTTAATGTTTTATCGAAACGATCGATAAAGTACGTAGAGAATGTATAGAAAAAAATGAATGGTTGTTCGACATTCGACCTAATTCAAATGATAGGGAATTGTCAAGTGACATAATTCGACAAAAATGGACGGAGAATTGCAGTACTTAATACGTTGCGATTTCGACGGTTCACTGTGTCTAGTACGTGGACAATTTATTATTTACGACGACCACTGCGAAAATTTATGCGCTGGTAAAAGTGTGCAGTTTTTGTGGCCAGAAAATTCGAGAAAGCAAAAGAAATATAGGGGCGAAATCATTTATTTCTCCCGTGAGTATAAAAACAGTTTCTAATGCAATTACCATGCAGATATTCTAAAGCTAATTAATTTTAATTACATATTGATCAAATCCTTAAATCGCCAAACACTTTAACCTTAAAGCGTTTCCGAAATGTCATTGCGCATAGTACTTTGTTTGAAGTAGCTAGAATCTATAAATTTCAAACTTTGTTATTAGGGAAAGAGCAAGTTTTGTCAGAATTGATGAAAATAATGGTAGAAGATTCGAAAATTGAAAAGAATCGAAAGCGCAAACAGAGCCCGAATCATCGCTTGGAGGTCGATGATAAAAAATGTAAAAGGAAGGATAATTTCAATGATGGGAAAAATGAAAAACGAGGAAATAACCAGAAAAGCCGTTGTCATCGATCTGATAATTTGGAATACCACGGCGATAATGATCAGGAGGTTATGTAGACTTACATTAATTTTGTAAATGTTTGCCGTTAATCTATTATACGTTTCTGTAATTTTCTTTGTTACTGATAATATATTTTTATATATTTCTATCGATTATCTGTAATTTTTAATTATTTGTTGCCAATTTGATTAGTTTAAAAAATGATTTAAATGAATTTAAATAAATTTAGATAAATTTAAACCAATCTTTGAAAATTTATTTTCTTTTGTAGAAATTTTTAACACTCTTTATTTAAATTTGGAAGGTTGCGCCACTGATAAAAAAAATTGATGTTTCAGTAAAAAAAGTCGTTATATCAGCGAAAAATTATGTACAATTTTCGCTGGAGCATAGAATTTATTACTGGAACAACAAATTTTGGTTATCAGCTGCATATACAATTGCATATGAAAAATGTATCCAATAATTTTATATAATTGTATACGAATTTTGCCTTATAATCATATATAAATGTGTATAAATGTATAAAATTGTATATATAATTGTATATAATTTACACACGCTATACACAATTCTACAGGATTGTATATAGTTGCATAGGTAGAATAATGCCCCAAAACTTAAAAAAAAAAATTAATTTCTTTCCGATCTCTCAAAACCGACCATATTTCTGAAGATTTCTCTCTATTTTTCTCGATCAATGTCGATCTCTCTCGATCTCCCTCCATCTTGTATAATTGTAATAATAATTATTACTTTATTACTTTATTACTTTATTATTATTATTATTATGAGATATATATAATTTATATATAATTTATATATGAACGTATATGTAACTCTATGCAAATCATTGTTATCCTCTATTTTTTTGTAAAGCCTTTATGTTTCTTCTGAATTTATAACGTATGATATATTTAAACGGAAATATCATATCAATGTTACACTTCGCATGTCGCGGTAACTATCAAATGCCTATCACTTGTAAAATATTACATACGCGGTAACTCAGCTTTTGTTCGGCTAATCGCCAAACCCGCGGAGGCGACGAGGTTCGATAGGAGATATGAAAGAAACTCGATAAATAAATAATAAAAGAAATATATTTTAGGAAGTTACCATCTTTACATTTACGAAGGGTGCGAATCGGTGCGGTACGAAATCACGAGAGAGAGAAAAGATAGTGGCACAATTGGTACTTACATAGTGACGGTTTTCGTAACAGGAACAACCACAAAAAAAAATTATGTTTCCGGAAAGCACGGTGATCCGGCAAAATACTTCCACGACTAGACTTATCACCGATAATCCTTTCGATTCAAAATCTTACGCCACGCTCGCGACGACGCAATCGAACACCTTAAGTAATTAGTACGATCCGCACGGAGGTCACGGCTATTCTACCCAATTTTTCTGCAGGTGTCGCACGGGACGATTTTCGTGCTCGCGGTCTGTCCTTTTCTTCTCTCTCTCTCTCTCTCTCTCTCTCTCTCTCTCTCTCTCTCTCTCTCTCTCTCTCTCTCTCTCTCTCTCTCTCTCTCTCTCTCTCTCTCTCTCTCTGTTATACACCGCGGCAGCACCTTCGCTTCATTATTCGCATACATATACATTTCTATCAAATCAAATCATCTATGAAATAAACATATTGACTTAAATAATATATTAGAGAAGAGTTTGTAACGTAATTATAAAATACATAAAAGAATTATCCGTTACAACACCCCTTCCCCAGACGCTGCGTAACGATCCGATACCAGCTCATACCATTACTCTTCTCTCTCATATTTATCACATGCAAAACAAAATAAATATTCAAAAACAAATGAACTTAATGAGAGACATTAAAGGATTATCATTGGAGGGACTATATCAGTAAGGATGAAAGAAGATACATTATACAACCTATTCCATTTTCTATGATTTTATTCCTCTCTTAAAGTTAAGTATAGATTATTAGTATTATTATATAGCTTATTAAGAATATAAGAACCTTTTTAACCGGAAAGCACAGAATTCCCTGGCTACATTTCCGGTCTTTTCCCGAGGGCCCTCCAATGTTCATCCCGGAAGGGACAGTCCCGGGCTCGACGGACGTCGCTCAGCCCGCAGACGGGGCAGGCATAGACTTGCCTGAGAACGGCGCTTTCCGGATGCTCTAACCGCATCTTGGCCTTCCAAGCTTCTTTGGCTGCTTGGTCCGCCGCCACTTGCTTCTGATGAGCATCAAGGGCTCGAGCTGCTGCCTGCCTCCGCTCTTTTTCGGCTTCTTCTCGAAGCTGGGCTGCTGATGTCTGCAACCGCTGTTGCTCGTGCTCCAGCTCCTGGACTCGAGCTTGCTTAGCCGCAAACTTGATCAGCGGCGCGGATTTCCTCTCGCCGGCGCGCCACCAATTGCGGGAAATGGACGGCCAGATCCCGACCTGCTGTACCCGTTTCCAGAAGGAATTGGTCCAATTTGTCGAAGACCGCAAATTCTGCACTTCGAGCCATTAAGTGTAGTCGCCGTGCCGCGACAATCTCCTCATGGAGGACCTCCCAACGCTCCTCCAGGGTCTGCAATAACCCCATGGGTTGCTTTTCCTTACTTTCTGTCTGTGTCACCGGTACGGGCTTTGGTGGTACCTTTTCCCTTTCTTGTCCATTTTCCTCTTCCTTAGTTTTCACCATCGCCATCTCCTCCTCCGGCATTGTCGCGATAGGGTTCAGATAACCCCACCATATATTTGTTGGAATATCTTCTGCCATTTTCTATATATAAGGTAGGAATAAGGAATGGTTATAACTCGGGACATATATAATATTGGTAAAAACATGAACATAGGAACACATGAAATGCCGATGATCAATGATATTAACGAGATGATAATTTCATTTGCATTCGTGTTCTCATTGGTAAAATATTATTTTCCGTTATTTCGCGCAGCACCGATCGCGAACCCTTCGGTCTACCGCGCTTCACCCTATCAGTCCGATGACTGTTATTCCCGCCATTATTCCTAACATTATTTACTAACCTATCTTTTACATTACCCTCGCTTGGGTCATCGCGACGCACGCAAACGCGGTTGATTCGCGGACGGCCTCTTCTTTTTACTTGCTTTGGCGATACTGAAGTGGGGTGGGTCGATCTAGGTCGAAGAGTTCTTCTTACTGGAATATCACTGAATTCACTTGAATTTTCGTCCGATTCAATTTCGGAATTAGTGTCCTCTTGAATCTCTTCTGCTCCTGCCGATTGAACTTCCGCTGGTACGAATGGTTTCAGATCTTTTACATGGCTGATACCCATTTTCTGGCCTTTCATATCCACTAGGTCATAAATATTGGTACCTAGTTGATATACTATTGTATACGGACCAGTAAATTTCGGTGCCAATTTTGCTGCAATACCTTGCGCTGCTGATGATAAAATGCGGTTCTTCCTCCACACTTTATCTCCTGGTAAGAATCGAACCTCTCGGTGGTGATCATCATAATGTTCTGCCTGTCGAGCTTGAGCTTTTTGAGCCTCTCCGGCTGCGAATGCTTGCATATCTCGCAAACGCTCCATTCGGGCTTGCCAATTCTGCAATTCTTCTTTATATCGCTCACTACCGGCCGTCATTTCTTCCTGACGTCTGAATGATTTCGGTGGAGGTGGTTGTCTTCCGAAGTTTAACCTTGCAGGAGACTGCCCCGTCGATTCTTGAACCGCGGTATTATGCGCAAAAGCAAATTCTGCTATGTGGTCATCCCATCGACAATGATCCTCTTCAATGTTGGATGCCATCATGGTTTTTATGGTTCTATTTACCCGCTCTACCGGATTAGCTTGCGGATGATACGCCGGTAAAGGTATTCGGACCACTCCTCTTGAATCTAAAAATTTATTCAATGCCTTGCTCTTGAATGGACCTCCATTGTCCGCAAGAAACTGTTTCGGAGTACCGAAATGTAGAAAAATCCGTTCATTTAAATGTTTAATCACGGTAGCAGTGTTTGCTTTTCTCACAGGTATACACTCAATCCACCGTGTGAACACATCCTGGAAGATGAGTAGAAATTCATTTCCATGTGCACTACGTGGTAGCGGACCCATAAAATCACCTGCTACCATTTTCCATGGTTCGGATATTTCTCTCCGACCCATCAATCCTGCTGGTGCCTGCTGTACCACTTTACATTGCTGACATACTAAACATCCTTGGACAAATCTGCGGACATCTCTGTTCATGGTAGGCCAATAATAATATGTTCCTACCCTTGCGACGGTTTTTCTTTGACCTAAATGTCCTGCGGCCGGTTCATCGTGACTCTCTCTTATGACTTGTAATCGGTTTTCTTGTGGTATCACCAGTTTCCAAGCATCCTCATCATTAAAAATATCTTCCATATGAGGATCAGGCCGGCATATATATAATCTTTGTCCAACTATCTTCCATTCCGGCCATTTTCGAGGTTCATCCAGAACTTGTTGCTTGCGTAGCAAATACCATTCATCTTTCATTTCCGGAACTTTCGCTGCATCCACCGCTGCGATTTCTTCCATAGTGTCTTCATAAATTCTTGACAAGGCGTCGGGTACACTATGTAACGATCCTTTTCGATGAATGACCTTGAAATCGTATCCTTGCAATTTCAGAGCCCATCGAGCTAGTCTTCCGGTTGGATTATGCAAATTAAACAACCATTGCAAGCTACTGTGGTCGGTTATTACCTGAAATCTGTAACCTTCCACATATGGCCGAAATTTGTGAATTGCCCATACCACCGCGAGGCATTCCCGCTCGGTTACAGAATAATTTCTTTCGGCTGCATTCAAAATTCTGCTAGTGTATGCTAACACTCGCTCTTCTCCCTCAACCATTTGTGGATAATACAACACCTAATCCGGTGTCACTGGCATCAGTTTGAAGAACAAATTCTTTGCTGAAATCTGGGCGTTGCAACACTGGTGCTGATGCTAGCAATCCTTTCAAACTCTGGAAAGCAGATTCCTGTTCATCTCCCCATATATATCGACAATTCTTTTTCGTCAGTCGCGTTAACGGTTCAGCTAATGTAGCAAAATCTCCCATAAATTTCCGGTACCAGGAAGCCATTCCTAGGAACCGTCGGAGTTGCTTTAAATTTTTCGGAACCGGATATTCCACTATAGGTTCAATTTTCTCCGGATCCGGTCTGAACCCTTCTCGATTCACCAGTACACCTAAATACTTGGCCTCAGACTGACAGAAAAGACTTTTCTTGCGACTAATGGTTAAGCCAGCGGCTGTAATTTTCTTCAAAACTACCTCAAGCCATTTTAAATGATCCTCGAATGTCTCCGACAAGATTATTATGTCATCGAGGTAACAAAAAGCATGAGGTTCCAATTCTGGACCAATCAGGCTATCAAGTAGTCGCTGGAACGTTGCTGGTGCTCCTGACAGACCAAACGGCATCCTCTTGAACTGGAATAATCCCATTCCAGGCACTGTGAACGCTGTAATGGACCGTGCTGTTTTCTTCATTTTAATTTGATGGTAAGCACTCTTCAAATCTAATGTCGAAATATATCGAGCTTTTTGCAGCTTTCGGAGAATAGCATCCATATACGGCAGTGGGTATGCATCTGGCATAGATACCGCATTTACCTTTCTATAATCTACACAAAGTCTTATGGAGCTATCTTTCTTCTTAACCATCACCACTGGGCTAGACCAACCGCTGGTTGATGGTTCTATGATTCCATCTGCCAATAATTTTCTTACTTGTTCGTGCATCAACTCTTCTATACGTTGCGATACAGGATAATATTTTTGTTTTATCGGCCTTGCCCCTCCGACGTCAATATCATGTTCGACGAGATGGGTACATCCCACCTGTTCATTTTCAGCAGGCAGTATTTTATTCAACAGTTTATCTAACTGTCTCCTTTCTCGATTGGTAACGGTCGCCAATCCGCTTGTCGGATTTTTGGACAGCATGGCTACTTCCGCCATCACTTCTTCGGACCGTCCTTCTATCGAAATTGTATTTGTTCTTGGGTGAAGTGTAGCATTGAATGCTCTGAAGAAATCTGCACCCAAAATACAATCCGCATCCAAATTTGGCATAATCATCGTATCAATTGGTTTGGATAACCCTGCCACTGAAATATTTACTGGTAGTATTCCTGACACATGAGATGTCCTACCATCCGCAACTCGAACTCCATTCGCTGGATATGGCTTAATATTCTGTTGGATTGTTGAAGCAATTTGTAATCCAACTTTTCCTAACGCCGTACGAGCTGCTCCCGAATCCAATAATGCTCGTAGCGTATATCCATCTATATCCACGGGTAGCCACCAACGTTGTAGGACTTCATCAGCAATCAAATCTATTTCCTGTATTTGTTTCCTTGCTGACTGCGTTTTCCCCATCCTTGTTTCTCTGGCGAGCGATTCTGCCATCCTTGTTTCGCCACAGGAGGCCTGACACCTTGTGGGATCGCCGACGACCTCGGTTCGACGTTCCCTTTTTCTTTTAAATCCAACGTCTTCTTGTTACAACGGGGACACGTATACTGAGTATATCCTGGCAAATTACAATTCCAGCAATATTTTTGCTGATAACTTGGATTCGACCAATATTCGGAACTTTTATTACTTTTCACCGATTCTTTCAGCTGAAAATCTGCTTTAGCGTTTTCATCTTCCTTTTTATATGGAATCCTCCGATTTATCCACCGGAATCCATCATTCGATTTATCTTCCTTTCAGGTTCCGGTTTACGAAGATCCATTTCTTGTCTTTTCATCTGTTGGAACTTCTTATCCATTATCCTTTCGATCAATCTTGCCAATTCTTCCTCCGATGTTTCTGATACAGATGCAACTGCTGCGACAGCTGGTTTCTTTTGTAGCATACCTTTCTTCGGTTTATACGCTACTTCCGGTAGCAACGCCATTTCTATTGGTGGTGGAGGACGATAATGCTTCTGCATCTCTATATCCCGTTCAATTTCCATTGCCCGGACCAATAATCCATCCACGGTCGTAATCTCCGACCGTCTCATTTTAGCTTGGATGTCCGGTCTGAAATTCCGAAACAACAAATTCATTTGTTGCTCCGGTTCCATTTGCGGTATGCAACGGTTTAAAATTGACAAGAGACAGATGACATAATCTCTTACGGACTCATCTGGCCCTTGTGTTCTCATCTGTGCCTCCAACTGCAATCGTTGCTGGAAATTTTGATCTATTCCATAGCAATGTCGAGCCGCTACACAAAAATCCTTCCAGCTTTTCCACTCTTGGCGTGATAACCTACACCATTGAAGTGCAACTCCATTCATGAGTTGTGGTAAAGCCATCAATAACTCCTCTTCAGAAATCTGTGACAAGGTTCGACATTCTTGCACTCTGACCAAGAAGTCTTCAATACTTCGACCTGGTCTACCGTCGAACTGTATGCCCCAGCGGCGAACCACTTCACCCACATCTCGAGTTCTTGGAATCGCCTGCACCGGCATTCCGAATCCGTCGTTCACTCGAGCTTGCACTTCGTCCAGAAGTGACGAAAGGGAACAATCTTCCCCTTCCCCAGGATTGACATGCCTATGCAAATCCTGTTGCTGAATTCTTGATTCACGTCGCTGATTTCCTTCTTCTTGATCCAGAAATTCGACTCTGTGACCTTGTCCATTATCTTGTCGTTCCTTTGGTCTAGCTCCTTGTTTTTCCCAAACAGGTTTCTGATGTCCGGATTGAATTCTTGTGCTATTCGCTGGTACATCCATTCTTCCTACATGCATCAACAGTGTTTCATCCAGCAACTGTTCGTATTTTTTCTCTCTAATCCTCGACTCGTGCAATGCAGTTGCTAATCTTTGTATTTCCGTTTCCATTACTTGCCATCTTCTAGCTTCTTGATTACGGATATAACTTGAATTAGTTCTAGCACTTTCAGCTACATCTGACCTCCCCCTTTCATTATTGCTGCTACCCAGTAGCGTTAGCGTTGGTATTGTTGCATCTACTCTCCTGTTTGGAACAACCATAACATCTGGTTCTTTATTATTTTCATTCCTTCTTATTGGCTGTGTTGGAGGTCTATTTTTAAATGTTGTTTTTAATTTATTCAGGAATTTTTCTCTTAATTTGTCTCTCTGACTCTTTTCTTCTTGTTTATTAGCTTGTGAGCTATCTGCCCTGAATTCTTCTTCATTATAATTTCCCAGCAATCGTTGATACAATCTCTCTCTTTGAGCAAATTGCGTTCCAGATTTATTTAACTCTAATTCTTGAAGAGCTTGCGATACATTCTCCATCGCTATATCGACCACCCATTCTTCAACTTCGGCTATTGAGCCATCTTCTGGATCCAATTCATGGGACGACGCCATTTTATACAAATAGTGTAAATTCTTTTTCATATATATACAATATTCAATTCTAATACTTCAATAATATTAATTTATAATCTAAATTTTTCACGTCAAATTTAATAATTATATTTAAACATAATCAAATTATTTTGTATTCGAATTTTGAGAAATATTATTATTCTTCAATCAGCAATAATCATCACAATTGCAATAATTAACTTCCTAGCAAATTCTTGCATACAAGTAGACAATTAAAATAAATAAATAATTTAATACATTACACAACATTACATATATATGTCATACTTTTAATCAATTATTTGCTAGCAAGAAATTTCCTATATGTAAAAAAAAAAAATTTTGAATCTCTAAATAAATAATTATTATTGTATCATATTATACCGATAAAACAAAATAGAATTATACACAATACCTATCTCGTTATATTCATATTACAATTTTATTTTCATACTTCCTGGAATATTTTTAATTTATTTTCCCGTTATTTTGATTATCTTCAAATACTTTATTTCCATGTATACGTGAGTTGCATAACATTTGTAACTATTTATCATACCTATATGAATTTTCTATTATCTTATTCACACTTAATATTGTTTACCATTAACAACTACATATAAAGCAACACATCAAACAACCTTTCAAATCTATGAATTAACCGTCAACTTCTTAAAATTTTCCAAATATTTCATCAAAATACACAAGTTTTATAAATATATTTTGTTAATTTTGTAAAATTTTTCTACTTTTATTTTGACATTATTACAATACCTGTTGTCATTTTTATAAAATTCATCTGCCATTCCAATTGGCCTTTTCACAATACATATTGTCAACTTTATAAAATTAATCCGCCATTCCAATTGGCCTTTTCACAATACATATTGTCACTTGTCTAAACAACAAATCAAAATTTTTCACAATATATATTTAATATCATTTCCTAAAACACATACATATTAAATTTTCATATTCATCCGAAAATATTCATTTTCTTATATTACTAATATTCCTAATATAATCCGTCGAGAATAGCCGTACCTTTATTCGAATTTCCTTTTATTAATTTCGAAATTAAAATATTATTTTCAGTAATTCGCCGAAAAACTTTGTTTTCATGCGACGCAGCTATGATTTGTTTACATTTGCCGCTCCGGCAACAATGACTCTGCGCGCCGTGCTTCCTTTTCTGTACGATTTCGCCCGTTAATATTTTCAATTTCGAAACTTTTTCAATTAAAAACATTCGCGCACTTTAAGATTTACCGAATCTTTTCAGTTTTCTATTTTTCCTAATTAAATTACCCTATACACGTTGGGCGCCATTTATAACATATGATATATTTAAACGGAAATATCATATCAATGTTACACTTCGCATGTCGCGGTAACTATCAAATGCCTATCACTTGTAAAATATTACATACGCGGTAACTCAGCTTTTGTTCGGCTAATCGCCAAACCCGCGGAGGCGAAGAGGTTCCATAGGAGATATGAAAGAAACTCGATAAATAAATAATAAAAGAAATATATTTTAGGAAGTTACCATCTTTACATTTACGAAGGGTGCGAATCGGTGCGGTACGAAATCACGAGAGAGAGAAAAGATAGTGGCACAATTGGTACTTACATAGTGACGGTTTTCGTAACAGGAACAACCACAAAAAAAAATTATGTTTCCGGAAAGCACGGTGATCCGGCAAAATACTTCCACGACTAGACTTATCACCGATAATCCTTTCGATTCAAAATCTTACGCCACGCTCGCGACGACGCAATCGAACACCTTAAGTAATTAGTACGATCCGCACGGAGGTCACGGCTATTCTACCCAATTTTTCTGCAGGTGTCGCACGGGACGATTTTCGTGCTCGCGGTCTGTCCTTTTCTTCTCTCTCTCTCTCTCTCTCTCTTTCTCTCTCTCTCTCTCTCTCTCTCTCTCTCTCTCTCTCTCTCTGTTATACACCGCGGCAGCACCTTCGCTTCATTATTCGCATACATATACATTTCTATCAAATCAAATCATCTATGAAATAAACATATTGACTTAAATAATATATTAGAGTTTGTAACGTAATTATAAAATACATAAAAGAATTATCCGTTACAAAATGTATGATGTTTTGTTAATTTTACAACTTTTTTCGCAATCATTTGTTCGCGATTCAATGTCTCTTCAATCTCTATCAAATCTTACTTTCCGTTGCAGCTTTTTTTGTAAATACACAAAACTGTCATTATAAAAAATGACGTAAGGTAGTTCTTGTGTATAAAACCAGGAGTTGAGATAATTATTTGATGCTTACTATACTAGTGTCAATTTTTTTCTCGACTATTTCATTGTGGAGCGATGGGCTTGATAATTTTGTGTGAAGAAAACATGGGTTAATTACTTCTCAACCATTTTTGGAAATGAAATTCAAAGCAATTAGCCAATTATATTATATTTTTTATTGATATTTTATTTACAAATTTATTGACATTTCAATCACACTTATATTTAAAAATGCCTAACGATAAATAGACGGTTCCAAGGGAAGAAATACGTCAAAAGAAACGAACTTCAAGTTTGCTCGACAAAGATATTATGGCCAAAATTACCTCCACCCAAATGTCCACTGCTCTTCCATCTGAAACTAAAGAAAGAGAAGCTGAATTGAATTCTATTAAAGAAGACATTTCTTCGATTTTAAAAAACTTCAAAATTTTTGAGTGCAGATTGGAATCGCTTGAGAATGTTAGTACATATTACTTACTTGTCTATAGAATTGTTTGTGTGTACACAGTACCCAAAACTATTTGAAATACCAGCAAATTCTGAAATTATTTATTTCTTTTGCGCAATTGATCGATAACATTTTCTGTATTTATATTTAAGAAATTACAAGTACTCATCACAGATGATCCCAAGATTCCAAAAAATCAGTCCGAAGTGCCACAGTCCAGAGCTGCCAGAATCTTTCAGCCATCGGTCATTTCTAAGAATGCGCCTAGCGAAATAAAGCAACCAAGGAGTGTCGATGTTCTTCAATGCCCTGGCCTCGTTGAATACGCATTAAGCGGATCTTCAGCAGAGAATAATTCTTTTTTAGATACTGAAATGAAGAATACGGACGTCCTCAGCAGCATAAATTTTGATGGCGATGTAGATGACATGTCTGATCTGTGGAGCATCCCATCTCACGAAGACTTCGGAGCAAAGAAGGTTATTATACATTTCATTAAACTGGACCGAAACTAAGTCCTTCATCGATAAGGTAGTAATTTTCGCGAAACAAATCTGAATTAAAAATGACTGAAACGATTATTCAAAATTCGGCTTCCATACATGTGTTTCTAATCAGTATACACAAAAAAATTAAGGGGACCCAACACTGAATTCTCGGATACATTAAGTACTAATTTAAAAATTTTTTAATATTTTTATTCTGACCCTATTTTGGGTGAGAAATAACATAAAAACGAAAAAAAAATTTACATTTTTTTCGGAAGCCGAATTTTGAAAAATATATTCAGTCATTTGTAATTGAGCTTTTTTAGCGTAAATTATTACCTTATCGGCTAACCACTTTAGACCCCCATTAAGTCTATCATGCGTGATATCTCTGCTATGTTTAGGTTGACAATCCCCCAGAAGTAACGAGAAGTCCCGCAGCAGGAACCTCTAAAGAGGAAACTAAGCAGCTATCTGCCACAAATGATGCACAGTGGACATTAAGATATGCCCAGGATAAAGAGGGGAAAGTAAGTTTTAACAATTACCGAAATATTTCTGTGAAATGTTCTTGATCATTTAATTCATGTGGTTACAGAATATTGAGCTCGTACCCGATTCAAAAATTTTTATAAGGAAGACGGTGCTCATAAATATAAGAAATGCAGCGAGGAAACAGACCGACATGGCGCGATCACTGTTATTGGCTGTATTTAGCGACGATGCACTTACGAAGTGCTCTCTAACCGGCGGTATTCCTAAAGGAAAAGGAAAAGGAAAGAATAATGATGGTATTCGTCCAGGGCTTCATCAAGAAGGGAAATTGGCAATTTTGGGTATGATAATTTACTTAACAAATTTTGAAATAGATTTTAGACATTTTTCAATCTCCAATCTTAATCGAAAAAAGTTTTTCCGGCGAATGTGAGTGTATTCACATTCGTACAAATAAGATTTCTGCGCATGTACCGTACGATATTTTATGTTTTGTGAGAGAAATGCGACAAAAAAATTAGAATTTCCTGCACACTGTATCGTAAACGAATTTTAAAATATTTCTAAACTGAATGTAAAAAAGAATTTCTCGCGTTTCGTGTGTTCCTTGTGAAACTCTTAATCCATTTCAGAAAGGGTGCGGGTCGAAAAGCCGACGTGTCGAAAAACCGACAGTCAAAATTCGACAGTCAAAATTCGACAGTCGAAAATCCGACAGTCAAAAAGCCGACACTTATAAAAATTACTGTCCGCTCTTCGATCTGCCGATTTTTTGTTGCGTCGGCTTTTCTACCAGCACCCTCTGAAATTTGCATTGCGACTACATGTAACGCAAAATCCCGTAGCAGCGGGCCGAAATTTCGAAACAGAGATTACAAACATATTATTAATCTTCACTTTTTAGATTAGAGATAAGTCGGTAAAGAAGAAATCTCGAAATCTCCAAATGTCTTTGTTGGCTGGCTTTATAATGACTCCTTAAGCGAGTTCTAAAGTCATCCGCCGATAAGGTATTAATCTACTTTAAAATTATTGAAAATTATTGAATCGATTTTTCAAAATTCGGGCTTCATAAAGACAGTTCCAATCACTTTATATGAGCTATTGGAACGTAAAAAATATCAAAAAGATTCGTCGAGAATTGATCGAGCATTTTCTGCGATAAGAAAAAATCATCTATTGTAGAAAATTCACGGTCAATTCTCGACAAATTGTTATTATATTTTTAAGAAGTTCATATAAAGTCGTTAGAATTGCCTTTTTACGAAGCGAAAATATAAAAAAATTGATTCTTTAAAAATGTTTAACTTACTTTTTTTAACGTAGATTACTACCTTTTCGGCTGATGACTTTAGAACTCCCTTAAGGGGCTGCTAAAGACACTTGGTTGATAACGTCAATTCCTAACCTAAAATATTCAAATTAAACGAAAACTAGATATATTTTCAAGTGCAAATCTATTTCTTCGCACTTTTACGCATTTCTTTTTTTGAGAAAGCTTAAACCTTATATAGGTTACGATTTAAATCTTCGAAAAAAGTTTCTGATTTTGATATTTTATTATTTGTTAAATTCGTTGCTTCCAAGACCTTTCATAATATACGTAATCGTTTTCACAGCATACGTTCGAGCATTTGCGTCGAAACAACAGTGGAAACCAGTCGACGACCAAACCGTATGCGCCAGTCTTCGTGCGAAGTTAAATGAATTGAAAGATGCAGTAAAACTTAACCATAAATTTGTATTATAAAAAACATTTTAATGTCAAAAAATTATCTAAAAAATAAATATTTCACTTTGTTCTCACATAACAGAAACAACTACTTCGTGATTTACAATAATCTTGATAATTGTTATTAAACAGCAAAAATGATTAATAATCTCTTAGATATGTTGTAACGTGGCTCTAAAGTCATCAGTGTATAAGATAGTAATTTACATTATAAAAATTAAACTAAATATTATTGAATCGGAGCACTTTATTATGAATCATGCCACAGCACTTTATTACTTGAAAATATGTTTTTCCCGGTAAACGGTTTCGAGAAAAAATCATTGCAAGTTTCATAACGGATTTACGATATGTAATATTGCTGGTTAATATATATATATAGTTAATATATAGTCCCTTAATTACATACATACTCTTATATGATTAATATAATTTTGTAACGTTTTTGTCTATATTCTTTATGGAATTATAAATTACGTTTATTCTTATCTATAACGTTCACATAATTTCTAATTCCAAAACATAAACTTGAACGTTTTTTGTAATTTCATACATATTATAAAATCATATTATTAAAACAAATATATTAAAATGTAGAAAATTGTTTAAGATTCAGGTACAACAGATAAATTAATCTACCGTTCAAAAGAAATATAAAATGAAAAAAACGCTTCTTCTGTGAGGAGGCAACGTCGTTAGTTCATTTTTCTCTCCCTCTTTACATATAATTAAATATTTTTGCCAGATTATGTAAAATTTTACGATTATTTCCTTATTATATATAAATTCTATATGCCCAATACTGCATATAATTTATACAACAATTTTATGAAAATCTTTACATATGTTCCATATATATTTTGCATATAATTTATATATCACTTTTCTACTTGGGTACGAATACTCTTACATCAAATCGAGTCGTGTGCACATTCTTGTGTTGTAACATTCACACGACTATGGAATGAAATTAATTCTGAAAACCCAACAAGTACAAGCGTAAATGTATTTTAATACTAACGAATGGTATACATCTTGATTCGAAATTGTATATAGCGTAACCGACATTGTAATCTTAATTAGTTAACTAAGTTATTCATGTACGAATACTACTATTATATGTAGGTATTTTGTTAAATATATTGCCATAAGGAGAATGTCCTCCTATCCATCACACCTAGTGCAATACAAAAAGACACAAGTCATTATATCAATAAATCATTTTCATAGTAATAAATTAACCTTTAAAAACATCTTATGTTTTCACATCATGCACTACAATTTCATATTATTATTATTATTATTAATATTGAATCGTCTATAGAACTGATGTTTTCATATATTATCACTTAAAAAGATTTCTACCGTATATGAAATATAAGACTAAACAACAATTCAACATGAAGACATGCGTAGATTAATTCTATTTAAATGTGCTCGTGTGATTCTGTAAAACATTAGTCATTTTGAAAGGAAAAGTGAAAAAATATCAATGACCAATCGGTAAAGCTTCTATCGTACTTCATGTTTCTTTTCGACAGTCCAAACACATCTGTACACAAACACACTTTCAATAATTATTGAATATTTTCTTATATAAGGGAGTCAATATTCAACGATTTTTTCGTAAATAATGAAACAATTTAATATTTAAGATCATTATAGAATTTTACTAAAACAAGATTAATTGCGGTGTTTTGGAAATTACAAAAGTATGAGTATGCAATTAAATGAATAATTTAACACACGTATCTCTATCATTACGTTCAATTATATAATTTTTAATATTATAACACGTACATATTTACAATATTTGCAGACTGTACGTCAGTCTTTTCATTATCATGTTTAGACTAAAATGTGCGTCAAAATTGCCTGTTGCCCGTCATTAATTATTGACATCTAGTACATCGAAGCTTTGAAACGCACTCTCTATATTGCATTCATATTTTAAAGATAAATTGTAGCTACTTCAGATATTAAGGAACACCTTACTAATAATTCAGACTAATAATCAAAGGACAATTTTGTATACAGTAATTATTTGACCACCTACCTTATATCCGCACTAATATTCAACCAATACCAAAAACATCTAGCAAATAATGGAGGTAATATATTCACTTCAAATTTATTATTATACTTGTAATATTTCTCTCAGTCTAAACTTCTCTTACAAGTGTAATATTTTTTCCATCTTACTTACCTTATATCGGAAACATTTATAGTTAACTGATATTTTAAGCGATGAATTTGTATATTATCCAACCCATATGTTTGAACAGATTTATTCCCTAGAGATTAGTCTAATTGTAAGTGTTTTCTTTCGACTCTTAGGTTACAGCAACCCATGCTATCCTCTTCTTTTATACTCCCTGGTACCACATTCTAATAAGACTTGTATTTTATATGTATTTGATGATGTCATCATTTTCAATATAACATTCCGGTTTGTCACCACATAAATGCATTATTGATTTAAATCTGTCGGCATTTATTTAATATTTCTACGCATTTGAACATTACATCGAGTTACTATAGAAACTTTCATAATAAGGCTTGAATTTTATGTTAAACTTAATGATTGCATGCAATTTGTCATGAGCCTACATTCAATATTTTTCTTCAAAATATGCAATCTGCAACATTTTACTGAACGGTAGTTCATCTTAAGTAAGAACACTTCTAATTATACTTTTATTTATAATTTGGAGTATTAAGCTATCTACGTTGTGATATGCATTGTGAACGTTTGTTACCATTGGCTCTGCATTTAATATGGTTTTATGCTAAACGATCACCTGCTTTATGAATGATTAGCTACCTTTTGTATAAGTATTAAATGTGGAATCGTTCATAATTGCAGTTACCCATATTGCTGTATGCCTCCCCCCTCACACTTTCTCACTTTTTCTCTCTCAATCATCAATTGAACAACCGATAAAAATCATAATAGTTGAGCATAATTTTACAATCGTGTCAGCAAACGTGCAGAAATTTGATACCTTTTGTGTGTGAGAGAGCAATAATGTAAGTGTCAAATAAATGATGTATGTCTTACACAGTAATTGACCAACTCACACAATGCCGTAAACAAATAAAAGAACCAAGTCTTCGACGGTCGAAATAACGGAAATTATGTCCTTTGATTGTCAGTCATAATTAATAGTAAGCTTGCTCGTTAATATCTGGAGTAGCTGTAATTTTTATCTTTAAAATATGAGTATTACACGATTACGCCATAGTCGAATGGTATATGCTATAGAAATATTGAATCTATATATAAATGAAGTTAAGGAATATTAATAGTGTGAGGAATGTTAGCAGAGACGATACGAAATAAACTTATAATATAAGAAAGCTAATGAGATATAAATAGAAAATTAAAAATAATTATAAATTTTGAAAGTGAATATTACGATTGAGATGTATGATGTTAGGAGAATATTAGTGAAAGTATAATGTAATATTGGGAAAGTAATAATGTGTATAAAATTATTATTAACTATTAGTAAGGATTTAATTAATGTCTTGAGCAGCTAGAATGTAACTTTAAAAAATACATATGATCCGTATATACTACTCGTTTAAGTGTGCACAGTATGATATAAGACAGTAGGATCAGTATTTGAAGTGAAATATTTAAATAACACATTAATATTAAAATTAAGGAATGCAATATAGAGAGTGCGAGCAGTTATATTGCAAGAAGCATTCATACGTCTATGCACATTTCAATTAGATCGATTATCGTAGAAAAGATTTATTCAATTGTGAAAGTGCTGTGACCATCATACTGGTGCTAGTACTTGAAACGATTTACTATTGCGTTTAACTTCTTCATCATCTGAGTGTCGTAACTCGCTAACTATCGAAAATGAACACGTATGGAACCATCTATCCTAATCTCGAGAGGAACGTCGGATGATACCGAGAGGGATCTAGTGACCGTGAAAAGTATCTGTTTTTGTTACACTCTGATTTGATTTCCGATTCATAGGAATTGACGAAGAGATACTACGATCTAGAGAGAAAGGTACGACGTATATCCATGAATTAGAGTCACCACGCCATACGTGGAAGTGGCAATGAGTGTGTGAGAGAGAGAATGATGCGTCAATTAATGAAGGGGATACAAGCAAATCAATATTAGGTACTAGAAATGTAGAATATTGCCGACGTGCAAGTATTCCCCGGACCTGGTAATCGGTTTATACCGAAGAAAATGTTTATTATGGATATTTCCGACAGTGATGTTGTAAAGTACGTTTTGAACGTAAAACAATTGGTTAATACACAATTATCATGGTCTACGATGGGATTCGGGCGATATACCCTTTGATACAATGAACGAAACGTTGGAGGACACCGTTTCATGAGCTCACAAGATATACATAAAAGGCGCAGACAAATAAAAGACATAGGTTGCAGGAAATTTTAGATACTGACAATGTTGCCGTCATAGACATATTGACCTGTCCACCTTTACTGAAGCTCATAGGACGACAACTGGAAAATCGTCAAGACTCTTCTTCAAAAATCTTCAATCTGCATCTGTTCAAAAGTCGATGAGAATTTACTATGAAGTGAAACATTTTGCATTAATGGAAACAAAAGACATCAAGTGTCTACCTATGGATTTCATCTCAACGTTTGCAGAACGTGAAATTAAAGATGTATGGTCATGCTTACCACTCACAATGTAAATGCATCCAGATTTACGTGAATGTCATCGATAAACATTTTGAAACGAGTGATGATACCGCAGATAGACAACCGCCGGTGATTAAAGACTGTGCAAAGTGTCAATTTAAGAGGGATGTATAGTAATGGAAATATAGGTGTTTTAGAAATAAGAAATCTCGGGTCCTCGAGATTGCTTTCGCTTTGCAGTATATGCGCGGTAATATTTAACAATTTCACTTTCATATTCTTTTGCATGGCGATATTATTATTATTAGTTTATTTATGCATTGACTCATATTCAATTGTAATCGCTCCATAACCACTCTTATGAGCAAGTGTATCATCGTAGTCTACGATGAATCCATGCATTTCAGACGCACCCGCATATTTAATTCTGCGTTAAACAGATTCTGCAATCTCTTTAAACATGCCAAAAGATGGCAGCATGGTCACATCCTTTAACTGTTTACTTAAAAGACACTAAACTGTGCATAAAGATAAAAAGAAACTGTTGAATCTTACATGCTTCTCTTAAATTTTTACATCTTCATTTCGATCTTATTATTCTCAAAAATTTTAAAGGTGGGAAATATTAAATGATGGTTAATTAATTACATTAAAAGCAAGTCGATACTCGTCTGTGTTCGTCACTTATGGGAAGTCAGATTCATTGTTACCGTATAGTAAAGTCTACGGATAATTAGCAGGTTGAAACCTATATGGCGATATTTTGAGATGTGGGAAATTGTACACATATTAAAAGATGGTCAGGAACCTGATTAATTACATTACCCACGTGTCCAAACTCGTACAGCTATGATTCGAACGTCATGAAAACACCTAAATATCGTGAATAGATAAATGCATAAGGAATAAGCGTATCATCCTCTCTCTTTCTAATTACTGCTAGCTTCTTCCATCAGTTCTATATTATACATTTTAATACACGCTATTCGGATTATGTGAGATTTATTACTATTTGAATATTACAATTGTAAATTATTTATTTATTTATGCTACCTTTGTTAACGAAGGGGTGTGTTGGCCTACGGGTGATCCGCTAGGTCATTCCTACAGATAAAATACGGAACTGAGGACATCTCCTTTCTATTATGGCGGAGGTTGCCTAAATTTGGGATAGAGAAAATGTGTCACTTAGTATATGTTTTGATGAAATTGCCCAATGACTTTAAACGCGTCTGAACCCGTATACATGGAAAAATATGTTGTGAAAATGATCCGAGGGTAATTGGCAATGACGATGATCGTGAAACTGGTATAATGCTAAAGTTAATGGATCTAACAAAGAGTACGCGAGAGCGAGAGAGATGGTAGTAGAACGCAGGAGGAAAAGGTCATTATTACACTTTTACCTTCACTTTGAAAATACGGTTCCTAGCCTACGATGAATTTCCACATCTATGCAGCGACTATGATGTAGCAATAGCTGACCTTTAATTAAAGCGACTTTTGCATTTTTTTTTTTTGACATTCGTCACATGACAATACGAATGTGTAACAGCTAGTATTTTTCAATATTTATGATCTAATTTCTTAAGATCACGCATTCGAAATAGACCGTTTGCAATGACCATCTAAAGGCAGGACATTTTTATAACAATATTAGGAGGGTCGGCGCCAGGTCTTTTGAACGCGTTCAGACTTGCTTAGCGGCTTTTCTATATTAATTTCAAAATGGTCTTAGCAGTTTTGGGTGAAGGGACTCGACAGTTTTGTCTCTATTGAAGATCATTGAGATACGCTAATTAATACGACAGCAGCTGTAACCCTCTGTACCGTGATGCAATGAATACGTGTCCCCAACGATATCTTCATCCCATTGGGAATGTGAGTATTGACCCTTGAGAATGAATTGATTTTGTCAATCTTTGCGATGGATTCTCGAATGAAGTTGGAAAAATGATCCTCAGTAGCGTCTTCTTCAAGAGTGTTGTAAACCTTCTTCAAGGCCTCTTCCCATGACGACAAAATCTTCTTGACATCTACCATATTGATGTAGAAATACAATATTTGAAATAGAGGTGCTTACGTACTGTCAAACATAGACACAGGAACGCGATATTCCTTTGAAATGATATCTGGACCTGTATACAATTTCGAGAGTTTCGGGAAAACAAATGTACGGTGAATAAGTGATCGACGGATAATCGAGGACCGTGAAAATGGTATACTGCTAATGTTAATGGATGTAACAAAGAGTATGCAAGAGCGAGAGAGATCATAGAAATTATGACATTGAAATAATTGAATTAGACTGCTTCCTTTCTCTTACGTCACGGATTACCGAAATATGGTCAAGAGATAACGTTTTGATGAAATTGTGCAATGACCTTTTAAACGCGTCTGGACCTGTATACATTTTCGAAAGTTTCGGGAAAACAAATGTACGGTGAATAAGTGATCGACGCATAATCGACGACCGTGAAAACGGTATACTGCTAATGTTAATGGGTGTAACAAAGAGTATGCGAGAGCGAGAGAGATGGTAGCAGGACGCACGAGGAAAAGGTCATTTTACTCACGTATGGCAATACTACATCGGAATGCTTCCCAATTTTAAGATATGACGAATGTTGTCTATGGGAAATCAATGACCCTGTAAATTGTTTACAAAAATGTTGTAATATTCTAACCATTTACCGAGAAACGAACCATCAAAACTTCTCTACACACGCACACGTTTAAAAATTTAGAGGTCATTAACGAAATACGGGTTCTGTAGTAAACAGATGGAAAACGTCCTTACAATTTTACGCTTGATTGCCTTAAATTTCCTAACTTACCGTGTATTTCTAAGACGTGTGGAAACCCTGACAACAAGGCCTCGAGCCGAAAATTGAGAAATGCTACGGACTGATTAATTAGATGTATTTAGAAAAAATATATGTGGGCCACGTCTGGTGTAGGTCTATTCGTACATTTCAAAAGTAATTACGTGGAGAATAGTACGTACGACGAAAAGATCCGGGAGACGCGTCATAACTTGTCTACAAGGGCGTACGCATTTGAAAGTTTAGAGGTACAGATGACGAACGTGGGGTATCAATGACCGTGAAAACTAAATGTTCTTGTCACGACAAATATGAGCTCGGCAATGAGTGCGAGAGAGAAGGTAGTAGTAAACAGCATGACGAGGACTTTTACGTATCACTGCGGTTCCTCGCGCATAGAGCGATCTGCGTTGGTATTCTTATAGGCGACGGGCTTCGGCCGCGAATGTTTATTCATGATAATAGTAAATTCTTAATAACAACTTGTTGCCTATGGTTGGATTAGGTCATTAATTATATGGAATAATAATATGTAGTACACATGTTTCTCAACCTTCACAATCTTCGATTATGAAATTGTTTACGAAATTGTTTACAATTTCCCTTTCACTCGCGACTTTGTCCCCCTACTCACCTGTCATGCGTGACATCATCAAATAAATAATTAATTGTTTAAATAAATCGACTGGGAGGTAGGGTGAGGGTATACGGGACCGGTTTATTTACACTATCGACTGGGAGGTAGGGTGGGGTATACAGGACCGACTGGGAGGTAGCGAGGGGGTATACAGGACCGACTGGGAGGTAGGGTGGGGGTATCCAGGAACGGATGGGAAGTAGGGTGGGGGTAAACAGGACCGACTGGGAGGTAGGGTGGGGGTATACAGGACCGACTGGGAGGTAGGGTGGGGGTATACAGGAACGGATGGGAGGTAGGGTGGGGGTATCCAGGAACTGATGGGAGGTAGGGTGGGGGTATCCAGGACCGACTGGGAGGTAGGGTGGGGGTATCCAGGAACGGATGTGGGAGGTAGGGTGGGGGTATCCAGGACCGGCCTAGTTACACTACTGATGTGTTCTCTTATATGCATCACTCTGAATATATCCTATATGAAATTGTTTGGTTTTCCCAGGTGAAAAACCGGTAATAGAGAGTTAAAGTCGAGAAAATGTCCGAATTTACGTATGAGATCTTATTTCTTGGGCGAAAGTTTTCTGGTAACTAATTGTTACAGCAATTTAAGATGATGCATTCTTTTCTATGCATCACTCTGTATATATCCCGTATGTAAATGTTTGGTTTTGACGGGTCAAACACCGGAGATAGAGCGTTAAAGCCGACAAAATGACAGAATTTACGTATGTGACCTTATTTATTGGGCGAAAAAGTTGCGGCAACAAATCGTTCCTGCAATTTGAGATGAGGCGTTCTCTTCTATGCATCACTCTGTACTTATCCTGTATGTAAATGTTTGGTTTTGCCGGGTCAAAAACCGGAAATAGAGCGTTAAAGCCGACAAAATGACAGAATTTACGTATGTGACCTTATTTATTGGGCGAAAATGTTGCGGTGACAAATTGTTACTGCAATTTATCATGACGCACTCTCTCCTATGCATCATTCTGAACATATCCCGTATGCAAATATGTGGTTTTGCTGGGTCAAAAACCGTATATAAAGGGCTAAAGTCGAGAAAATGACCGAATTTACGTATATGA
>JAQOWT010000253.1:0-28152 GCA_030407085.1 Trichopria drosophilae
TACATTAAAATGAAAAGAATTGTTCAAATTATCTTCTATTGCTCTCGATGACTCATTTAATGCATTTTCAATTTCGCACTGTCTTTGACCGGTATTTAGTTTCCTTATTTTACTTGGTTGCAATCCAATCGACAATAAAATTTCATTACTTGGTAAAACTTCATTATTGGTGCATTCTGGGTATTGAATTCATGGATCATACATTTCCTGAAGTTCATTATTTCTTTTATCTCTTCCTTCAGACACTTTTTTTCGACATGTTGAACAAATCCTTAAAGGTCTTTCTTGCATAATACAGAGCAACTAGGTCATATAATAAAAAATAACAAAAGTTATTTAACGTTTCGGCCAAAAATTGCGGCCCTCATCAGATGTATTTTATTCTGCACAAAAAAATAAAGAAAAACTTTTTACAAAATGTTTTACAAAAAAATTTTGTTGAAAGATGAAAAAATGTTACATTTTCTTTAGTGAGAGGATGAAAAAAATGAGATATAATTACAAAGATATAATTTTAACCCTATAAACTTTTCAGAATAAAAAGTATGTAGCAGTGAAGGGAAATCAAACAAAATCAGAAAAAAGACAGTAACATCTTACCTGGATAAAACTTAAAATTTGTCATCTTTGATGTTTAAAAAATCCAAAATTTGAACACTGAAACTAAAAAATATAAAAAGTGAATACCTAAGGTATTCAGTAAGAGTTACAAATTAATTAATTAAACTTTATATAAAAATAAAATGAAATACCCGTGTTCAACGAGAATCTAACGGAGACTGAAAAGTTTGTAGAGTGAACGTTTTGAAAAGAAAAGATTTGAGTATAAAGCAGTTAACCTTCTATATTATTGTTTATGTTTGTAAGTTTAAAAGCGGAAAGTAAATCTCGGGCAAATTCGATTTTTCAAACCGAATATTTACAGCATTAGAATTATTTTTAATAAAAAAGTTTTCCATATGTTTCCTTTTATGTTTATTCCTCTCTATCGAAATAATTTTAATATTTTCAAAATCAAAAGAATGTCCAGTATTAATTCGATGCATCGTTAAACCAGTATATTTATCAACGTTATCATATATATTTTTCTTATGTTCGTTAATTCTATTTTTAAGAAGTCTACCTGTTTCACCTATGTACACACCATTACAATCTTTACATTTAATTTCGTAAATTAGATCTTTCATATGTAATTTATCTAGTTTATCTTTGAAAGGTTTAATTCCTCCAATGTTGGTATTTATCGGTTTATAAACAACTCGAATATTTTGATCTATAAAGTTATGTTTAATTTGTTCAGAAATCCCTTTAATATAAGGGATGCTAATGGTTGTATTGTATTTTCTATTATCAGGTTTAAAACTAATAGTGTTATAAAACTTATAGACTCTTCTTTTAAAACATTCATTAATAAAAAAGTCCGGGTATCCGTTATTTTTTAAAATTCTTCTAACTAAATTTAAATTCTTCTCTCTAAATTTAACATTTGAAAGTTTAATAGCTCTATCAATAAGTCCAAAAGCTGTACCAAGTTTATAATTAAGTGGATGATTTGAATTAAAATGTAAATATCTTCCTGAAAAAGTAGTTTTTTGGTACCAATCAGTTATTAAAGTGTTATTTTCATTGATGACAAGAACGTCCAAAAAATTAAGTCTATTATTTGTTTCTTTTTCTAAAGTAAAACAGATTCTATTATCTAATCCTTTAATTTTAGTCAAGCTATTAAAAATTGGCAAAATATGTTCTAAAAATTCGTTGGGAACTGCAGTAAAAATGTCATCTACATACCTGAAGTAAAACGGTAACTTAAATGGTAATTTATTAATTAAAATATTTTCCAAAAAATCCATCATTAAATCAGCTATTATAGGAGAAAGTGGAGAACCCATAGGAACGCCAAATCTCTGTTTATAAATAACATTTTGAAAGCGAAAATAAAGTGAATTAAAAACTATCTCAAGTCCTTCAAAAAACTCTTTCTGAGGTAAACTTGTATGAGTCTTAATTTCTTCCCATCGTTTTTTAAGAACCATTTTTACAATTGGTGTGGAGATGTTGGTAAAAAGAGAAACAACATCTAAAGAAATCAGTGTATGGTTGGGAGGAAGTTTAAATTTATTAATTTTCTGATGGAAATCCCAGCTATCTTTGACTCTTTTAGATATTGTAGGTAAAAGTGAATTTAAAATAGATGTATAAAAAACCGATAGTTTATAAGTAGGAGAATTAATAGTTGAAATGATAATACGCAAAGGGTTGTTAGGTTTATGAATTTTTGGTAAACCATAGGCTCTAGAAATAGTCGAATTATAAATTTTAAGTTTTTTAGTTGTTTCATCATTAATACTTTTTTTATTATTAATCACTCTAACAAAGTCATTAACCTTTTTTTCGGTTGTAGCGATATATTCAAAATGACTAATTTCGTAAGTGTTAGAATCAGATAATAACTCAAGCATTTTATTTAAATATTCTTGTTTAGATATAGCAACCGTAACGTTTCCTTTATCTGCTCTAGTAAAAAATATGTCTTTGTTTTTAGTCATAAATGAATGTAAAGCAATTTTATCTGTTTCAAATTCTAAATTTTGATTTTTATTGTGAGTGTTATTTTTTGCAAAATTATATAAATCAGAACTACATTTATTACGTATGAGAGTTTTATTGTCGGCAATGATGCTTCCTGAATTATCGATCTGATCCTTAACTCTATATACTCCTTCTTCAATACTAGCAATAAAATCCGGTATCGGAACCTTATTATCATTGTAAAAAGAGTGTTTTTGTCCTAATCCAACTATTCTAACAATCTCAGGTGGAATAATTTTCTTAGTTAGATTAACAAACCAATTTTTTTTTAATTTTGATGTTATTATGGTGATGAAATGTATGATAAAAATGAATTAAATTATCTAATTTTTCTTTAAATCTATTTCTATTATCATTAAGAATTCTCTTGAAAAATAGGTCTTCATGGTGAAAATATTCTTCATAAATGTAACTTGGTAATTTTCTTGTAATGAGCTTCCAGAGATGTGCTTTTTTTGCTCTTAAAAACATAATGTGTTTGCTGACGTCATGAATTTCCAAATTCATCAGATTTTGTTTAAATTTCTTTATTAAATCTTGATGTTTATTAAGACAAATCGGTGAATAAAATTCTGTCGGATGTGTAAAATTATTTGAAAAAATGTGTTTAGGAAGGAAGTTGTTAGTTTTGCACCTAAGTAAGAAAATTCTCCTCATAATCGATGCCGCAAGGTTCTTATTAGTAGTCTTCCAATCCTTAAGAAGTTTTAAAGTCTCCTTTCCAAAATGAAATTCAATCCATTTATAAAAATTCATTCTTTAAACTTGTGTAATTAAATATATAAATGTACTACATAAAATTCCTTTTCTTCTTCTCTGTTTGTTTTCGTAAGTGAAAAAAATTCTTAAAGGTCTTTCTTGCATAATACAGAGCAACTAGGTCATATAATAAAAAATAACAAAAGTTATTTAACGTTTCGGCCAAAAATTGCGGCCCTCATCAGATGTATTTTATTCTGCACAAAAAAATAAAGAAAAACTTTTTACAAAATGTTTTACAAAAAAATTTTGTTGAAAGATGAAAAAATGTTACATTTTCTTTAGTGAGAGGATGAAAAAAATGAGATATAATTACAAAGATATAATTTTAACCCTATAAACTTTTCAGAATAAAAAGTATGTAGCAGTGAAGGGAAATCAAACAAAATCAGAAAAAAGACAGTAACATCTTACCTGGATAAAACTTAAAATTTGTCATCTTTGATGTTTAAAAAATCCAAAATTTGAACACTGAAACTAAAAAATATAAAAAGTGAATACCTAAGGTATTCAGTAAGAGTTACAAATTAATTAATTAAACTTTATATAAAAATAAAATGAAATACCCGTGTTCAACGAGAATCTAACGGAGACTGAAAAGTTTGTAGAGTGAACGTTTTGAAAAGAAAAGATTTGAGTATAAAGCAGTTAACCTTCTATATTATTGTTTATGTTTGTAAGTTTAAAAGCGGAAAGTAAATCTCGGGCAAATTCGATTTTTCAAACCGAATATTTACAGCATTAGAATTATTTTTAATAAAAAAGTTTTCCATATGTTTCCTTTTATGTTTATTCCTCTCTATCGAAATAATTTTAATATTTTCAAAATCAAAAGAATGTCCAGTATTAATTCGATGCATCGTTAAACCAGTATATTTATCAACGTTATCATATATATTTTTCTTATGTTCGTTAATTCTATTTTTAAGAAGTCTACCTGTTTCACCTATGTACACACCATTACAATCTTTACATTTAATTTCGTAAATTAGATCTTTCATATGTAATTTATCTAGTTTATCTTTGAAAGGTTTAATTCCTCCAATGTTGGTATTTATCGGTTTATAAACAACTCGAATATTTTGATCTATAAAGTTATGTTTAATTTGTTCAGAAATCCCTTTAATATAAGGGATGCTAATGGTTGTATTGTATTTTCTATTATCAGGTTTAAAACTAATAGTGTTATAAAACTTATAGACTCTTCTTTTAAAACATTCATTAATAAAAAAGTCCGGGTATCCGTTATTTTTTAAAATTCTTCTAACTAAATTTAAATTCTTCTCTCTAAATTTAACATTTGAAAGTTTAATAGCTCTATCAATAAGTCCAAAAGCTGTACCAAGTTTATAATTAAGTGGATGATTTGAATTAAAATGTAAATATCTTCCTGAAAAAGTAGTTTTTTGGTACCAATCAGTTATTAAAGTGTTATTTTCATTGATGACAAGAACGTCCAAAAAATTAAGTCTATTATTTGTTTCTTTTTCTAAAGTAAAACAGATTCTATTATCTAATCCTTTAATTTTAGTCAAGCTATTAAAAATTGGCAAAATATGTTCTAAAAATTCGTTGGGAACTGCAGTAAAAATGTCATCTACATACCTGAAGTAAAACGGTAACTTAAATGGTAATTTATTAATTAAAATATTTTCCAAAAAATCCATCATTAAATCAGCTATTATAGGAGAAAGTGGAGAACCCATAGGAACGCCAAATCTCTGTTTATAAATAACATTTTGAAAGCGAAAATAAAGTGAATTAAAAACTATCTCAAGTCCTTCAAAAAACTCTTTCTGAGGTAAACTTGTATGAGTCTTAATTTCTTCCCATCGTTTTTTAAGAACCATTTTTACAATTGGTGTGGAGATGTTGGTAAAAAGAGAAACAACATCTAAAGAAATCAGTGTATGGTTGGGAGGAAGTTTAAATTTATTAATTTTCTGATGGAAATCCCAGCTATCTTTGACTCTTTTAGATATTGTAGGTAAAAGTGAATTTAAAATAGATGTATAAAAAACCGATAGTTTATAAGTAGGAGAATTAATAGTTGAAATGATAATACGCAAAGGGTTGTTAGGTTTATGAATTTTTGGTAAACCATAGGCTCTAGAAATAGTCGAATTATAAATTTTAAGTTTTTTAGTTGTTTCATCATTAATACTTTTTTTATTATTAATCACTCTAACAAAGTCATTAACCTTTTTTTCGGTTGTAGCGATATATTCAAAATGACTAATTTCGTAAGTGTTAGAATCAGATAATAACTCAAGCATTTTATTTAAATATTCTTGTTTAGATATAGCAACCGTAACGTTTCCTTTATCTGCTCTAGTAAAAAATATGTCTTTGTTTTTAGTCATAAATGAATGTAAAGCAATTTTATCTGTTTCAAATTCTAAATTTTGATTTTTATTGTGAGTGTTATTTTTTGCAAAATTATATAAATCAGAACTACATTTATTACGTATGAGAGTTTTATTGTCGGCAATGATGCTTCCTGAATTATCGATCTGATCCTTAACTCTATATACTCCTTCTTCAATACTAGCAATAAAATCCGGTATCGGAACCTTATTATCATTGTAAAAAGAGTGTTTTTGTCCTAATCCAACTATTCTAACAATCTCAGGTGGAATAATTTTCTTAGTTAGATTAACAAACCAATTTTTTTTTAATTTTGATGTTATTATGGTGATGAAATGTATGATAAAAATGAATTAAATTATCTAATTTTTCTTTAAATCTATTTCTATTATCATTAAGAATTCTCTTGAAAAATAGGTCTTCATGGTGAAAATATTCTTCATAAATGTAACTTGGTAATTTTCTTGTAATGAGCTTCCAGAGATGTGCTTTTTTTGCTCTTAAAAACATAATGTGTTTGCTGACGTCATGAATTTCCAAATTCATCAGATTTTGTTTAAATTTCTTTATTAAATCTTGATGTTTATTAAGACAAATCGGTGAATAAAATTCTGTCGGATGTGTAAAATTATTTGAAAAAATGTGTTTAGGAAGGAAGTTGTTAGTTTTGCACCTAAGTAAGAAAATTCTCCTCATAATCGATGCCGCAAGGTTCTTATTAGTAGTCTTCCAATCCTTAAGAAGTTTTAAAGTCTCCTTTCCAAAATGAAATTCAATCCATTTATAAAAATTCATTCTTTAAACTTGTGTAATTAAATATATAAATGTACTACATAAAATTCCTTTTCTTCTTCTCTGTTTGTTTTCGTAAGTGAAAAAAATTCTTAAAGGTCTTTCTTGCATAATACAGAGCAACTAGGTCATATAATAAAAAATAACAAAAGTTATTTAACGTTTCGGCCAAAAATTGCGGCCCTCATCAGATGTATTTTATTCTGCACAAAAAAATAAAGAAAAACTTTTTACAAAATGTTTTACAAAAAAATTTTGTTGAAAGATGAAAAAATGTTACATTTTCTTTAGTGAGAGGATGAAAAAAATGAGATATAATTACAAAGATATAATTTTAACCCTATAAACTTTTCAGAATAAAAAGTATGTAGCAGTGAAGGGAAATCAAACAAAATCAGAAAAAAGACAGTAACATCTTACCTGGATAAAACTTAAAATTTGTCATCTTTGATGTTTAAAAAATCCAAAATTTGAACACTGAAACTAAAAAATATAAAAAGTGAATACCTAAGGTATTCAGTAAGAGTTACAAATTAATTAATTAAACTTTATATAAAAATAAAATGAAATACCCGTGTTCAACGAGAATCTAACGGAGACTGAAAAGTTTGTAGAGTGAACGTTTTGAAAAGAAAAGATTTGAGTATAAAGCAGTTAACCTTCTATATTATTGTTTATGTTTGTAAGTTTAAAAGCGGAAAGTAAATCTCGGGCAAATTCGATTTTTCAAACCGAATATTTACAGCATTAGAATTATTTTTAATAAAAAAGTTTTCCATATGTTTCCTTTTATGTTTATTCCTCTCTATCGAAATAATTTTAATATTTTCAAAATCAAAAGAATGTCCAGTATTAATTCGATGCATCGTTAAACCAGTATATTTATCAACGTTATCATATATATTTTTCTTATGTTCGTTAATTCTATTTTTAAGAAGTCTACCTGTTTCACCTATGTACACACCATTACAATCTTTACATTTAATTTCGTAAATTAGATCTTTCATATGTAATTTATCTAGTTTATCTTTGAAAGGTTTAATTCCTCCAATGTTGGTATTTATCGGTTTATAAACAACTCGAATATTTTGATCTATAAAGTTATGTTTAATTTGTTCAGAAATCCCTTTAATATAAGGGATGCTAATGGTTGTATTGTATTTTCTATTATCAGGTTTAAAACTAATAGTGTTATAAAACTTATAGACTCTTCTTTTAAAACATTCATTAATAAAAAAGTCCGGGTATCCGTTATTTTTTAAAATTCTTCTAACTAAATTTAAATTCTTCTCTCTAAATTTAACATTTGAAAGTTTAATAGCTCTATCAATAAGTCCAAAAGCTGTACCAAGTTTATAATTAAGTGGATGATTTGAATTAAAATGTAAATATCTTCCTGAAAAAGTAGTTTTTTGGTACCAATCAGTTATTAAAGTGTTATTTTCATTGATGACAAGAACGTCCAAAAAATTAAGTCTATTATTTGTTTCTTTTTCTAAAGTAAAACAGATTCTATTATCTAATCCTTTAATTTTAGTCAAGCTATTAAAAATTGGCAAAATATGTTCTAAAAATTCGTTGGGAACTGCAGTAAAAATGTCATCTACATACCTGAAGTAAAACGGTAACTTAAATGGTAATTTATTAATTAAAATATTTTCCAAAAAATCCATCATTAAATCAGCTATTATAGGAGAAAGTGGAGAACCCATAGGAACGCCAAATCTCTGTTTATAAATAACATTTTGAAAGCGAAAATAAAGTGAATTAAAAACTATCTCAAGTCCTTCAAAAAACTCTTTCTGAGGTAAACTTGTATGAGTCTTAATTTCTTCCCATCGTTTTTTAAGAACCATTTTTACAATTGGTGTGGAGATGTTGGTAAAAAGAGAAACAACATCTAAAGAAATCAGTGTATGGTTGGGAGGAAGTTTAAATTTATTAATTTTCTGATGGAAATCCCAGCTATCTTTGACTCTTTTAGATATTGTAGGTAAAAGTGAATTTAAAATAGATGTATAAAAAACCGATAGTTTATAAGTAGGAGAATTAATAGTTGAAATGATAATACGCAAAGGGTTGTTAGGTTTATGAATTTTTGGTAAACCATAGGCTCTAGAAATAGTCGAATTATAAATTTTAAGTTTTTTAGTTGTTTCATCATTAATACTTTTTTTATTATTAATCACTCTAACAAAGTCATTAACCTTTTTTTCGGTTGTAGCGATATATTCAAAATGACTAATTTCGTAAGTGTTAGAATCAGATAATAACTCAAGCATTTTATTTAAATATTCTTGTTTAGATATAGCAACCGTAACGTTTCCTTTATCTGCTCTAGTAAAAAATATGTCTTTGTTTTTAGTCATAAATGAATGTAAAGCAATTTTATCTGTTTCAAATTCTAAATTTTGATTTTTATTGTGAGTGTTATTTTTTGCAAAATTATATAAATCAGAACTACATTTATTACGTATGAGAGTTTTATTGTCGGCAATGATGCTTCCTGAATTATCGATCTGATCCTTAACTCTATATACTCCTTCTTCAATACTAGCAATAAAATCCGGTATCGGAACCTTATTATCATTGTAAAAAGAGTGTTTTTGTCCTAATCCAACTATTCTAACAATCTCAGGTGGAATAATTTTCTTAGTTAGATTAACAAACCAATTTTTTTTTAATTTTGATGTTATTATGGTGATGAAATGTATGATAAAAATGAATTAAATTATCTAATTTTTCTTTAAATCTATTTCTATTATCATTAAGAATTCTCTTGAAAAATAGGTCTTCATGGTGAAAATATTCTTCATAAATGTAACTTGGTAATTTTCTTGTAATGAGCTTCCAGAGATGTGCTTTTTTTGCTCTTAAAAACATAATGTGTTTGCTGACGTCATGAATTTCCAAATTCATCAGATTTTGTTTAAATTTCTTTATTAAATCTTGATGTTTATTAAGACAAATCGGTGAATAAAATTCTGTCGGATGTGTAAAATTATTTGAAAAAATGTGTTTAGGAAGGAAGTTGTTAGTTTTGCACCTAAGTAAGAAAATTCTCCTCATAATCGATGCCGCAAGGTTCTTATTAGTAGTCTTCCAATCCTTAAGAAGTTTTAAAGTCTCCTTTCCAAAATGAAATTCAATCCATTTATAAAAATTCATTCTTTAAACTTGTGTAATTAAATATATAAATGTACTACATAAAATTCCTTTTCTTCTTCTCTGTTTGTTTTCGTAAGTGAAAAAAATTCTTAAAGGTCTTTCTTGCATAATACAGAGCAACTAGGTCATATAATAAAAAATAACAAAAGTTATTTAACGTTTCGGCCAAAAATTGCGGCCCTCATCAGATGTATTTTATTCTGCACAAAAAAATAAAGAAAAACTTTTTACAAAATGTTTTACAAAAAAATTTTGTTGAAAGATGAAAAAATGTTACATTTTCTTTAGTGAGAGGATGAAAAAAATGAGATATAATTACAAAGATATAATTTTAACCCTATAAACTTTTCAGAATAAAAAGTATGTAGCAGTGAAGGGAAATCAAACAAAATCAGAAAAAAGACAGTAACATCTTACCTGGATAAAACTTAAAATTTGTCATCTTTGATGTTTAAAAAATCCAAAATTTGAACACTGAAACTAAAAAATATAAAAAGTGAATACCTAAGGTATTCAGTAAGAGTTACAAATTAATTAATTAAACTTTATATAAAAATAAAATGAAATACCCGTGTTCAACGAGAATCTAACGGAGACTGAAAAGTTTGTAGAGTGAACGTTTTGAAAAGAAAAGATTTGAGTATAAAGCAGTTAACCTTCTATATTATTGTTTATGTTTGTAAGTTTAAAAGCGGAAAGTAAATCTCGGGCAAATTCGATTTTTCAAACCGAATATTTACAGCATTAGAATTATTTTTAATAAAAAAGTTTTCCATATGTTTCCTTTTATGTTTATTCCTCTCTATCGAAATAATTTTAATATTTTCAAAATCAAAAGAATGTCCAGTATTAATTCGATGCATCGTTAAACCAGTATATTTATCAACGTTATCATATATATTTTTCTTATGTTCGTTAATTCTATTTTTAAGAAGTCTACCTGTTTCACCTATGTACACACCATTACAATCTTTACATTTAATTTCGTAAATTAGATCTTTCATATGTAATTTATCTAGTTTATCTTTGAAAGGTTTAATTCCTCCAATGTTGGTATTTATCGGTTTATAAACAACTCGAATATTTTGATCTATAAAGTTATGTTTAATTTGTTCAGAAATCCCTTTAATATAAGGGATGCTAATGGTTGTATTGTATTTTCTATTATCAGGTTTAAAACTAATAGTGTTATAAAACTTATAGACTCTTCTTTTAAAACATTCATTAATAAAAAAGTCCGGGTATCCGTTATTTTTTAAAATTCTTCTAACTAAATTTAAATTCTTCTCTCTAAATTTAACATTTGAAAGTTTAATAGCTCTATCAATAAGTCCAAAAGCTGTACCAAGTTTATAATTAAGTGGATGATTTGAATTAAAATGTAAATATCTTCCTGAAAAAGTAGTTTTTTGGTACCAATCAGTTATTAAAGTGTTATTTTCATTGATGACAAGAACGTCCAAAAAATTAAGTCTATTATTTGTTTCTTTTTCTAAAGTAAAACAGATTCTATTATCTAATCCTTTAATTTTAGTCAAGCTATTAAAAATTGGCAAAATATGTTCTAAAAATTCGTTGGGAACTGCAGTAAAAATGTCATCTACATACCTGAAGTAAAACGGTAACTTAAATGGTAATTTATTAATTAAAATATTTTCCAAAAAATCCATCATTAAATCAGCTATTATAGGAGAAAGTGGAGAACCCATAGGAACGCCAAATCTCTGTTTATAAATAACATTTTGAAAGCGAAAATAAAGTGAATTAAAAACTATCTCAAGTCCTTCAAAAAACTCTTTCTGAGGTAAACTTGTATGAGTCTTAATTTCTTCCCATCGTTTTTTAAGAACCATTTTTACAATTGGTGTGGAGATGTTGGTAAAAAGAGAAACAACATCTAAAGAAATCAGTGTATGGTTGGGAGGAAGTTTAAATTTATTAATTTTCTGATGGAAATCCCAGCTATCTTTGACTCTTTTAGATATTGTAGGTAAAAGTGAATTTAAAATAGATGTATAAAAAACCGATAGTTTATAAGTAGGAGAATTAATAGTTGAAATGATAATACGCAAAGGGTTGTTAGGTTTATGAATTTTTGGTAAACCATAGGCTCTAGAAATAGTCGAATTATAAATTTTAAGTTTTTTAGTTGTTTCATCATTAATACTTTTTTTATTATTAATCACTCTAACAAAGTCATTAACCTTTTTTTCGGTTGTAGCGATATATTCAAAATGACTAATTTCGTAAGTGTTAGAATCAGATAATAACTCAAGCATTTTATTTAAATATTCTTGTTTAGATATAGCAACCGTAACGTTTCCTTTATCTGCTCTAGTAAAAAATATGTCTTTGTTTTTAGTCATAAATGAATGTAAAGCAATTTTATCTGTTTCAAATTCTAAATTTTGATTTTTATTGTGAGTGTTATTTTTTGCAAAATTATATAAATCAGAACTACATTTATTACGTATGAGAGTTTTATTGTCGGCAATGATGCTTCCTGAATTATCGATCTGATCCTTAACTCTATATACTCCTTCTTCAATACTAGCAATAAAATCCGGTATCGGAACCTTATTATCATTGTAAAAAGAGTGTTTTTGTCCTAATCCAACTATTCTAACAATCTCAGGTGGAATAATTTTCTTAGTTAGATTAACAAACCAATTTTTTTTTAATTTTGATGTTATTATGGTGATGAAATGTATGATAAAAATGAATTAAATTATCTAATTTTTCTTTAAATCTATTTCTATTATCATTAAGAATTCTCTTGAAAAATAGGTCTTCATGGTGAAAATATTCTTCATAAATGTAACTTGGTAATTTTCTTGTAATGAGCTTCCAGAGATGTGCTTTTTTTGCTCTTAAAAACATAATGTGTTTGCTGACGTCATGAATTTCCAAATTCATCAGATTTTGTTTAAATTTCTTTATTAAATCTTGATGTTTATTAAGACAAATCGGTGAATAAAATTCTGTCGGATGTGTAAAATTATTTGAAAAAATGTGTTTAGGAAGGAAGTTGTTAGTTTTGCACCTAAGTAAGAAAATTCTCCTCATAATCGATGCCGCAAGGTTCTTATTAGTAGTCTTCCAATCCTTAAGAAGTTTTAAAGTCTCCTTTCCAAAATGAAATTCAATCCATTTATAAAAATTCATTCTTTAAACTTGTGTAATTAAATATATAAATGTACTACATAAAATTCCTTTTCTTCTTCTCTGTTTGTTTTCGTAAGTGAAAAAAATTCTTAAAGGTCTTTCTTGCATAATACAGAGCAACTAGGTCATATAATAAAAAATAACAAAAGTTATTTAACGTTTCGGCCAAAAATTGCGGCCCTCATCAGATGTATTTTATTCTGCACAAAAAAATAAAGAAAAACTTTTTACAAAATGTTTTACAAAAAAATTTTGTTGAAAGATGAAAAAATGTTACATTTTCTTTAGTGAGAGGATGAAAAAAATGAGATATAATTACAAAGATATAATTTTAACCCTATAAACTTTTCAGAATAAAAAGTATGTAGCAGTGAAGGGAAATCAAACAAAATCAGAAAAAAGACAGTAACATCTTACCTGGATAAAACTTAAAATTTGTCATCTTTGATGTTTAAAAAATCCAAAATTTGAACACTGAAACTAAAAAATATAAAAAGTGAATACCTAAGGTATTCAGTAAGAGTTACAAATTAATTAATTAAACTTTATATAAAAATAAAATGAAATACCCGTGTTCAACGAGAATCTAACGGAGACTGAAAAGTTTGTAGAGTGAACGTTTTGAAAAGAAAAGATTTGAGTATAAAGCAGTTAACCTTCTATATTATTGTTTATGTTTGTAAGTTTAAAAGCGGAAAGTAAATCTCGGGCAAATTCGATTTTTCAAACCGAATATTTACAGCATTAGAATTATTTTTAATAAAAAAGTTTTCCATATGTTTCCTTTTATGTTTATTCCTCTCTATCGAAATAATTTTAATATTTTCAAAATCAAAAGAATGTCCAGTATTAATTCGATGCATCGTTAAACCAGTATATTTATCAACGTTATCATATATATTTTTCTTATGTTCGTTAATTCTATTTTTAAGAAGTCTACCTGTTTCACCTATGTACACACCATTACAATCTTTACATTTAATTTCGTAAATTAGATCTTTCATATGTAATTTATCTAGTTTATCTTTGAAAGGTTTAATTCCTCCAATGTTGGTATTTATCGGTTTATAAACAACTCGAATATTTTGATCTATAAAGTTATGTTTAATTTGTTCAGAAATCCCTTTAATATAAGGGATGCTAATGGTTGTATTGTATTTTCTATTATCAGGTTTAAAACTAATAGTGTTATAAAACTTATAGACTCTTCTTTTAAAACATTCATTAATAAAAAAGTCCGGGTATCCGTTATTTTTTAAAATTCTTCTAACTAAATTTAAATTCTTCTCTCTAAATTTAACATTTGAAAGTTTAATAGCTCTATCAATAAGTCCAAAAGCTGTACCAAGTTTATAATTAAGTGGATGATTTGAATTAAAATGTAAATATCTTCCTGAAAAAGTAGTTTTTTGGTACCAATCAGTTATTAAAGTGTTATTTTCATTGATGACAAGAACGTCCAAAAAATTAAGTCTATTATTTGTTTCTTTTTCTAAAGTAAAACAGATTCTATTATCTAATCCTTTAATTTTAGTCAAGCTATTAAAAATTGGCAAAATATGTTCTAAAAATTCGTTGGGAACTGCAGTAAAAATGTCATCTACATACCTGAAGTAAAACGGTAACTTAAATGGTAATTTATTAATTAAAATATTTTCCAAAAAATCCATCATTAAATCAGCTATTATAGGAGAAAGTGGAGAACCCATAGGAACGCCAAATCTCTGTTTATAAATAACATTTTGAAAGCGAAAATAAAGTGAATTAAAAACTATCTCAAGTCCTTCAAAAAACTCTTTCTGAGGTAAACTTGTATGAGTCTTAATTTCTTCCCATCGTTTTTTAAGAACCATTTTTACAATTGGTGTGGAGATGTTGGTAAAAAGAGAAACAACATCTAAAGAAATCAGTGTATGGTTGGGAGGAAGTTTAAATTTATTAATTTTCTGATGGAAATCCCAGCTATCTTTGACTCTTTTAGATATTGTAGGTAAAAGTGAATTTAAAATAGATGTATAAAAAACCGATAGTTTATAAGTAGGAGAATTAATAGTTGAAATGATAATACGCAAAGGGTTGTTAGGTTTATGAATTTTTGGTAAACCATAGGCTCTAGAAATAGTCGAATTATAAATTTTAAGTTTTTTAGTTGTTTCATCATTAATACTTTTTTTATTATTAATCACTCTAACAAAGTCATTAACCTTTTTTTCGGTTGTAGCGATATATTCAAAATGACTAATTTCGTAAGTGTTAGAATCAGATAATAACTCAAGCATTTTATTTAAATATTCTTGTTTAGATATAGCAACCGTAACGTTTCCTTTATCTGCTCTAGTAAAAAATATGTCTTTGTTTTTAGTCATAAATGAATGTAAAGCAATTTTATCTGTTTCAAATTCTAAATTTTGATTTTTATTGTGAGTGTTATTTTTTGCAAAATTATATAAATCAGAACTACATTTATTACGTATGAGAGTTTTATTGTCGGCAATGATGCTTCCTGAATTATCGATCTGATCCTTAACTCTATATACTCCTTCTTCAATACTAGCAATAAAATCCGGTATCGGAACCTTATTATCATTGTAAAAAGAGTGTTTTTGTCCTAATCCAACTATTCTAACAATCTCAGGTGGAATAATTTTCTTAGTTAGATTAACAAACCAATTTTTTTTTAATTTTGATGTTATTATGGTGATGAAATGTATGATAAAAATGAATTAAATTATCTAATTTTTCTTTAAATCTATTTCTATTATCATTAAGAATTCTCTTGAAAAATAGGTCTTCATGGTGAAAATATTCTTCATAAATGTAACTTGGTAATTTTCTTGTAATGAGCTTCCAGAGATGTGCTTTTTTTGCTCTTAAAAACATAATGTGTTTGCTGACGTCATGAATTTCCAAATTCATCAGATTTTGTTTAAATTTCTTTATTAAATCTTGATGTTTATTAAGACAAATCGGTGAATAAAATTCTGTCGGATGTGTAAAATTATTTGAAAAAATGTGTTTAGGAAGGAAGTTGTTAGTTTTGCACCTAAGTAAGAAAATTCTCCTCATAATCGATGCCGCAAGGTTCTTATTAGTAGTCTTCCAATCCTTAAGAAGTTTTAAAGTCTCCTTTCCAAAATGAAATTCAATCCATTTATAAAAATTCATTCTTTAAACTTGTGTAATTAAATATATAAATGTACTACATAAAATTCCTTTTCTTCTTCTCTGTTTGTTTTCGTAAGTGAAAAAAATTCTTAAAGGTCTTTCTTGCATAATACAGAGCAACTAGGTCATATAATAAAAAATAACAAAAGTTATTTAACGTTTCGGCCAAAAATTGCGGCCCTCATCAGATGTATTTTATTCTGCACAAAAAAATAAAGAAAAACTTTTTACAAAATGTTTTACAAAAAAATTTTGTTGAAAGATGAAAAAATGTTACATTTTCTTTAGTGAGAGGATGAAAAAAATGAGATATAATTACAAAGATATAATTTTAACCCTATAAACTTTTCAGAATAAAAAGTATGTAGCAGTGAAGGGAAATCAAACAAAATCAGAAAAAAGACAGTAACATCTTACCTGGATAAAACTTAAAATTTGTCATCTTTGATGTTTAAAAAATCCAAAATTTGAACACTGAAACTAAAAAATATAAAAAGTGAATACCTAAGGTATTCAGTAAGAGTTACAAATTAATTAATTAAACTTTATATAAAAATAAAATGAAATACCCGTGTTCAACGAGAATCTAACGGAGACTGAAAAGTTTGTAGAGTGAACGTTTTGAAAAGAAAAGATTTGAGTATAAAGCAGTTAACCTTCTATATTATTGTTTATGTTTGTAAGTTTAAAAGCGGAAAGTAAATCTCGGGCAAATTCGATTTTTCAAACCGAATATTTACAGCATTAGAATTATTTTTAATAAAAAAGTTTTCCATATGTTTCCTTTTATGTTTATTCCTCTCTATCGAAATAATTTTAATATTTTCAAAATCAAAAGAATGTCCAGTATTAATTCGATGCATCGTTAAACCAGTATATTTATCAACGTTATCATATATATTTTTCTTATGTTCGTTAATTCTATTTTTAAGAAGTCTACCTGTTTCACCTATGTACACACCATTACAATCTTTACATTTAATTTCGTAAATTAGATCTTTCATATGTAATTTATCTAGTTTATCTTTGAAAGGTTTAATTCCTCCAATGTTGGTATTTATCGGTTTATAAACAACTCGAATATTTTGATCTATAAAGTTATGTTTAATTTGTTCAGAAATCCCTTTAATATAAGGGATGCTAATGGTTGTATTGTATTTTCTATTATCAGGTTTAAAACTAATAGTGTTATAAAACTTATAGACTCTTCTTTTAAAACATTCATTAATAAAAAAGTCCGGGTATCCGTTATTTTTTAAAATTCTTCTAACTAAATTTAAATTCTTCTCTCTAAATTTAACATTTGAAAGTTTAATAGCTCTATCAATAAGTCCAAAAGCTGTACCAAGTTTATAATTAAGTGGATGATTTGAATTAAAATGTAAATATCTTCCTGAAAAAGTAGTTTTTTGGTACCAATCAGTTATTAAAGTGTTATTTTCATTGATGACAAGAACGTCCAAAAAATTAAGTCTATTATTTGTTTCTTTTTCTAAAGTAAAACAGATTCTATTATCTAATCCTTTAATTTTAGTCAAGCTATTAAAAATTGGCAAAATATGTTCTAAAAATTCGTTGGGAACTGCAGTAAAAATGTCATCTACATACCTGAAGTAAAACGGTAACTTAAATGGTAATTTATTAATTAAAATATTTTCCAAAAAATCCATCATTAAATCAGCTATTATAGGAGAAAGTGGAGAACCCATAGGAACGCCAAATCTCTGTTTATAAATAACATTTTGAAAGCGAAAATAAAGTGAATTAAAAACTATCTCAAGTCCTTCAAAAAACTCTTTCTGAGGTAAACTTGTATGAGTCTTAATTTCTTCCCATCGTTTTTTAAGAACCATTTTTACAATTGGTGTGGAGATGTTGGTAAAAAGAGAAACAACATCTAAAGAAATCAGTGTATGGTTGGGAGGAAGTTTAAATTTATTAATTTTCTGATGGAAATCCCAGCTATCTTTGACTCTTTTAGATATTGTAGGTAAAAGTGAATTTAAAATAGATGTATAAAAAACCGATAGTTTATAAGTAGGAGAATTAATAGTTGAAATGATAATACGCAAAGGGTTGTTAGGTTTATGAATTTTTGGTAAACCATAGGCTCTAGAAATAGTCGAATTATAAATTTTAAGTTTTTTAGTTGTTTCATCATTAATACTTTTTTTATTATTAATCACTCTAACAAAGTCATTAACCTTTTTTTCGGTTGTAGCGATATATTCAAAATGACTAATTTCGTAAGTGTTAGAATCAGATAATAACTCAAGCATTTTATTTAAATATTCTTGTTTAGATATAGCAACCGTAACGTTTCCTTTATCTGCTCTAGTAAAAAATATGTCTTTGTTTTTAGTCATAAATGAATGTAAAGCAATTTTATCTGTTTCAAATTCTAAATTTTGATTTTTATTGTGAGTGTTATTTTTTGCAAAATTATATAAATCAGAACTACATTTATTACGTATGAGAGTTTTATTGTCGGCAATGATGCTTCCTGAATTATCGATCTGATCCTTAACTCTATATACTCCTTCTTCAATACTAGCAATAAAATCCGGTATCGGAACCTTATTATCATTGTAAAAAGAGTGTTTTTGTCCTAATCCAACTATTCTAACAATCTCAGGTGGAATAATTTTCTTAGTTAGATTAACAAACCAATTTTTTTTTAATTTTGATGTTATTATGGTGATGAAATGTATGATAAAAATGAATTAAATTATCTAATTTTTCTTTAAATCTATTTCTATTATCATTAAGAATTCTCTTGAAAAATAGGTCTTCATGGTGAAAATATTCTTCATAAATGTAACTTGGTAATTTTCTTGTAATGAGCTTCCAGAGATGTGCTTTTTTTGCTCTTAAAAACATAATGTGTTTGCTGACGTCATGAATTTCCAAATTCATCAGATTTTGTTTAAATTTCTTTATTAAATCTTGATGTTTATTAAGACAAATCGGTGAATAAAATTCTGTCGGATGTGTAAAATTATTTGAAAAAATGTGTTTAGGAAGGAAGTTGTTAGTTTTGCACCTAAGTAAGAAAATTCTCCTCATAATCGATGCCGCAAGGTTCTTATTAGTAGTCTTCCAATCCTTAAGAAGTTTTAAAGTCTCCTTTCCAAAATGAAATTCAATCCATTTATAAAAATTCATTCTTTAAACTTGTGTAATTAAATATATAAATGTACTACATAAAATTCCTTTTCTTCTTCTCTGTTTGTTTTCGTAAGTGAAAAAAATTCTTAAAGGTCTTTCTTGCATAATACAGAGCAACTAGGTCATATAATAAAAAATAACAAAAGTTATTTAACGTTTCGGCCAAAAATTGCGGCCCTCATCAGATGTATTTTATTCTGCACAAAAAAATAAAGAAAAACTTTTTACAAAATGTTTTACAAAAAAATTTTGTTGAAAGATGAAAAAATGTTACATTTTCTTTAGTGAGAGGATGAAAAAAATGAGATATAATTACAAAGATATAATTTTAACCCTATAAACTTTTCAGAATAAAAAGTATGTAGCAGTGAAGGGAAATCAAACAAAATCAGAAAAAAGACAGTAACATCTTACCTGGATAAAACTTAAAATTTGTCATCTTTGATGTTTAAAAAATCCAAAATTTGAACACTGAAACTAAAAAATATAAAAAGTGAATACCTAAGGTATTCAGTAAGAGTTACAAATTAATTAATTAAACTTTATATAAAAATAAAATGAAATACCCGTGTTCAACGAGAATCTAACGGAGACTGAAAAGTTTGTAGAGTGAACGTTTTGAAAAGAAAAGATTTGAGTATAAAGCAGTTAACCTTCTATATTATTGTTTATGTTTGTAAGTTTAAAAGCGGAAAGTAAATCTCGGGCAAATTCGATTTTTCAAACCGAATATTTACAGCATTAGAATTATTTTTAATAAAAAAGTTTTCCATATGTTTCCTTTTATGTTTATTCCTCTCTATCGAAATAATTTTAATATTTTCAAAATCAAAAGAATGTCCAGTATTAATTCGATGCATCGTTAAACCAGTATATTTATCAACGTTATCATATATATTTTTCTTATGTTCGTTAATTCTATTTTTAAGAAGTCTACCTGTTTCACCTATGTACACACCATTACAATCTTTACATTTAATTTCGTAAATTAGATCTTTCATATGTAATTTATCTAGTTTATCTTTGAAAGGTTTAATTCCTCCAATGTTGGTATTTATCGGTTTATAAACAACTCGAATATTTTGATCTATAAAGTTATGTTTAATTTGTTCAGAAATCCCTTTAATATAAGGGATGCTAATGGTTGTATTGTATTTTCTATTATCAGGTTTAAAACTAATAGTGTTATAAAACTTATAGACTCTTCTTTTAAAACATTCATTAATAAAAAAGTCCGGGTATCCGTTATTTTTTAAAATTCTTCTAACTAAATTTAAATTCTTCTCTCTAAATTTAACATTTGAAAGTTTAATAGCTCTATCAATAAGTCCAAAAGCTGTACCAAGTTTATAATTAAGTGGATGATTTGAATTAAAATGTAAATATCTTCCTGAAAAAGTAGTTTTTTGGTACCAATCAGTTATTAAAGTGTTATTTTCATTGATGACAAGAACGTCCAAAAAATTAAGTCTATTATTTGTTTCTTTTTCTAAAGTAAAACAGATTCTATTATCTAATCCTTTAATTTTAGTCAAGCTATTAAAAATTGGCAAAATATGTTCTAAAAATTCGTTGGGAACTGCAGTAAAAATGTCATCTACATACCTGAAGTAAAACGGTAACTTAAATGGTAATTTATTAATTAAAATATTTTCCAAAAAATCCATCATTAAATCAGCTATTATAGGAGAAAGTGGAGAACCCATAGGAACGCCAAATCTCTGTTTATAAATAACATTTTGAAAGCGAAAATAAAGTGAATTAAAAACTATCTCAAGTCCTTCAAAAAACTCTTTCTGAGGTAAACTTGTATGAGTCTTAATTTCTTCCCATCGTTTTTTAAGAACCATTTTTACAATTGGTGTGGAGATGTTGGTAAAAAGAGAAACAACATCTAAAGAAATCAGTGTATGGTTGGGAGGAAGTTTAAATTTATTAATTTTCTGATGGAAATCCCAGCTATCTTTGACTCTTTTAGATATTGTAGGTAAAAGTGAATTTAAAATAGATGTATAAAAAACCGATAGTTTATAAGTAGGAGAATTAATAGTTGAAATGATAATACGCAAAGGGTTGTTAGGTTTATGAATTTTTGGTAAACCATAGGCTCTAGAAATAGTCGAATTATAAATTTTAAGTTTTTTAGTTGTTTCATCATTAATACTTTTTTTATTATTAATCACTCTAACAAAGTCATTAACCTTTTTTTCGGTTGTAGCGATATATTCAAAATGACTAATTTCGTAAGTGTTAGAATCAGATAATAACTCAAGCATTTTATTTAAATATTCTTGTTTAGATATAGCAACCGTAACGTTTCCTTTATCTGCTCTAGTAAAAAATATGTCTTTGTTTTTAGTCATAAATGAATGTAAAGCAATTTTATCTGTTTCAAATTCTAAATTTTGATTTTTATTGTGAGTGTTATTTTTTGCAAAATTATATAAATCAGAACTACATTTATTACGTATGAGAGTTTTATTGTCGGCAATGATGCTTCCTGAATTATCGATCTGATCCTTAACTCTATATACTCCTTCTTCAATACTAGCAATAAAATCCGGTATCGGAACCTTATTATCATTGTAAAAAGAGTGTTTTTGTCCTAATCCAACTATTCTAACAATCTCAGGTGGAATAATTTTCTTAGTTAGATTAACAAACCAATTTTTTTTTAATTTTGATGTTATTATGGTGATGAAATGTATGATAAAAATGAATTAAATTATCTAATTTTTCTTTAAATCTATTTCTATTATCATTAAGAATTCTCTTGAAAAATAGGTCTTCATGGTGAAAATATTCTTCATAAATGTAACTTGGTAATTTTCTTGTAATGAGCTTCCAGAGATGTGCTTTTTTTGCTCTTAAAAACATAATGTGTTTGCTGACGTCATGAATTTCCAAATTCATCGGATTTTGTTTAAATTTCTTTATTAAATCTTGATGTTTATTAAGACAAATCGGTGAATAAAATTCTGTCGGATGTGTAAAATTATTTGAAAAAATGTGTTTAGGAAGGAAGTTGTTAGTTTTGCACCTAAGTAAGAAAATTCTCCTCATAATCGATGCCGCAAGGTTCTTATTAGTAGTCTTCCAATCCTTAAGAAGTTTTAAAGTCTCCTTTCCAAAATGAAATTCAATCCATTTATAAAAATTCATTCTTTAAACTTGTGTAATTAAATATATAAATGTACTACATAAAATTCCTTTTCTTCTTCTCTGTTTGTTTTCGTAAGTGAAAAAAATTCTTAAAGGTCTTTCTTGCATAATACAGAGCAACTAGGTCATATAATAAAAAATAACAAAAGTTATTTAACGTTTCGGCCAAAAATTGCGGCCCTCATCAGATGTATTTTATTCTGCACAAAAAAATAAAGAAAAACTTTTTACAAAATGTTTTACAAAAAAATTTTGTTGAAAGATGAAAAAATGTTACATTTTCTTTAGTGAGAGGATGAAAAAAATGAGATATAATTACAAAGATATAATTTTAACCCTATAAACTTTTCAGAATAAAAAGTATGTAGCAGTGAAGGGAAATCAAACAAAATCAGAAAAAAGACAGTAACATCTTACCTGGATAAAACTTAAAATTTGTCATCTTTGATGTTTAAAAAATCCAAAATTTGAACACTGAAACTAAAAAATATAAAAAGTGAATACCTAAGGTATTCAGTAAGAGTTACAAATTAATTAATTAAACTTTATATAAAAATAAAATGAAATACCCGTGTTCAACGAGAATCTAACGGAGACTGAAAAGTTTGTAGAGTGAACGTTTTGAAAAGAAAAGATTTGAGTATAAAGCAGTTAACCTTCTATATTATTGTTTATGTTTGTAAGTTTAAAAGCGGAAAGTAAATCTCGGGCAAATTCGATTTTTCAAACCGAATATTTACAGCATTAGAATTATTTTTAATAAAAAAGTTTTCCATATGTTTCCTTTTATGTTTATTCCTCTCTATCGAAATAATTTTAATATTTTCAAAATCAAAAGAATGTCCAGTATTAATTCGATGCATCGTTAAACCAGTATATTTATCAACGTTATCATATATATTTTTCTTATGTTCGTTAATTCTATTTTTAAGAAGTCTACCTGTTTCACCTATGTACACACCATTACAATCTTTACATTTAATTTCGTAAATTAGATCTTTCATATGTAATTTATCTAGTTTATCTTTGAAAGGTTTAATTCCTCCAATGTTGGTATTTATCGGTTTATAAACAACTCGAATATTTTGATCTATAAAGTTATGTTTAATTTGTTCAGAAATCCCTTTAATATAAGGGATGCTAATGGTTGTATTGTATTTTCTATTATCAGGTTTAAAACTAATAGTGTTATAAAACTTATAGACTCTTCTTTTAAAACATTCATTAATAAAAAAGTCCGGGTATCCGTTATTTTTTAAAATTCTTCTAACTAAATTTAAATTCTTCTCTCTAAATTTAACATTTGAAAGTTTAATAGCTCTATCAATAAGTCCAAAAGCTGTACCAAGTTTATAATTAAGTGGATGATTTGAATTAAAATGTAAATATCTTCCTGAAAAAGTAGTTTTTTGGTACCAATCAGTTATTAAAGTGTTATTTTCATTGATGACAAGAACGTCCAAAAAATTAAGTCTATTATTTGTTTCTTTTTCTAAAGTAAAACAGATTCTATTATCTAATCCTTTAATTTTAGTCAAGCTATTAAAAATTGGCAAAATATGTTCTAAAAATTCGTTGGGAACTGCAGTAAAAATGTCATCTACATACCTGAAGTAAAACGGTAACTTAAATGGTAATTTATTAATTAAAATATTTTCCAAAAAATCCATCATTAAATCAGCTATTATAGGAGAAAGTGGAGAACCCATAGGAACGCCAAATCTCTGTTTATAAATAACATTTTGAAAGCGAAAATAAAGTGAATTAAAAACTATCTCAAGTCCTTCAAAAAACTCTTTCTGAGGTAAACTTGTATGAGTCTTAATTTCTTCCCATCGTTTTTTAAGAACCATTTTTACAATTGGTGTGGAGATGTTGGTAAAAAGAGAAACAACATCTAAAGAAATCAGTGTATGGTTGGGAGGAAGTTTAAATTTATTAATTTTCTGATGGAAATCCCAGCTATCTTTGACTCTTTTAGATATTGTAGGTAAAAGTGAATTTAAAATAGATGTATAAAAAACCGATAGTTTATAAGTAGGAGAATTAATAGTTGAAATGATAATACGCAAAGGGTTGTTAGGTTTATGAATTTTTGGTAAACCATAGGCTCTAGAAATAGTCGAATTATAAATTTTAAGTTTTTTAGTTGTTTCATCATTAATACTTTTTTTATTATTAATCACTCTAACAAAGTCATTAACCTTTTTTTCGGTTGTAGCGATATATTCAAAATGACTAATTTCGTAAGTGTTAGAATCAGATAATAACTCAAGCATTTTATTTAAATATTCTTGTTTAGATATAGCAACCGTAACGTTTCCTTTATCTGCTCTAGTAAAAAATATGTCTTTGTTTTTAGTCATAAATGAATGTAAAGCAATTTTATCTGTTTCAAATTCTAAATTTTGATTTTTATTGTGAGTGTTATTTTTTGCAAAATTATATAAATCAGAACTACATTTATTACGTATGAGAGTTTTATTGTCGGCAATGATGCTTCCTGAATTATCGATCTGATCCTTAACTCTATATACTCCTTCTTCAATACTAGCAATAAAATCCGGTATCGGAACCTTATTATCATTGTAAAAAGAGTGTTTTTGTCCTAATCCAACTATTCTAACAATCTCAGGTGGAATAATTTTCTTAGTTAGATTAACAAACCAATTTTTTTTTAATTTTGATGTTATTATGGTGATGAAATGTATGATAAAAATGAATTAAATTATCTAATTTTTCTTTAAATCTATTTCTATTATCATTAAGAATTCTCTTGAAAAATAGGTCTTCATGGTGAAAATATTCTTCATAAATGTAACTTGGTAATTTTCTTGTAATGAGCTTCCAGAGATGTGCTTTTTTTGCTCTTAAAAACATAATGTGTTTGCTGACGTCATGAATTTCCAAATTCATCAGATTTTGTTTAAATTTCTTTATTAAATCTTGATGTTTATTAAGACAAATCGGTGAATAAAATTCTGTCGGATGTGTAAAATTATTTGAAAAAATGTGTTTAGGAAGGAAGTTGTTAGTTTTGCACCTAAGTAAGAAAATTCTCCTCATAATCGATGCCGCAAGGTTCTTATTAGTAGTCTTCCAATCCTTAAGAAGTTTTAAAGTCTCCTTTCCAAAATGAAATTCAATCCATTTATAAAAATTCATTCTTTAAACTTGTGTAATTAAATATATAAATGTACTACATAAAATTCCTTTTCTTCTTCTCTGTTTGTTTTCGTAAGTGAAAAAAATTCTTAAAGGTCTTTCTTGCATAATACAGAGCAACTAGGTCATATAATAAAAAATAACAAAAGTTATTTAACGTTTCGGCCAAAAATTGCGGCCCTCATCAGATGTATTTTATTCTGCACAAAAAAATAAAGAAAAACTTTTTACAAAATGTTTTACAAAAAAATTTTGTTGAAAGATGAAAAAATGTTACATTTTCTTTAGTGAGAGGATGAAAAAAATGAGATATAATTACAAAGATATAATTTTAACCCTATAAACTTTTCAGAATAAAAAGTATGTAGCAGTGAAGGGAAATCAAACAAAATCAGAAAAAAGACAGTAACATCTTACCTGGATAAAACTTAAAATTTGTCATCTTTGATGTTTAAAAAATCCAAAATTTGAACACTGAAACTAAAAAATATAAAAAGTGAATACCTAAGGTATTCAGTAAGAGTTACAAATTAATTAATTAAACTTTATATAAAAATAAAATGAAATACCCGTGTTCAACGAGAATCTAACGGAGACTGAAAAGTTTGTAGAGTGAACGTTTTGAAAAGAAAAGATTTGAGTATAAAGCAGTTAACCTTCTATATTATTGTTTATGTTTGTAAGTTTAAAAGCGGAAAGTAAATCTCGGGCAAATTCGATTTTTCAAACCGAATATTTACAGCATTAGAATTATTTTTAATAAAAAAGTTTTCCATATGTTTCCTTTTATGTTTATTCCTCTCTATCGAAATAATTTTAATATTTTCAAAATCAAAAGAATGTCCAGTATTAATTCGATGCATCGTTAAACCAGTATATTTATCAACGTTATCATATATATTTTTCTTATGTTCGTTAATTCTATTTTTAAGAAGTCTACCTGTTTCACCTATGTACACACCATTACAATCTTTACATTTAATTTCGTAAATTAGATCTTTCATATGTAATTTATCTAGTTTATCTTTGAAAGGTTTAATTCCTCCAATGTTGGTATTTATCGGTTTATAAACAACTCGAATATTTTGATCTATAAAGTTATGTTTAATTTGTTCAGAAATCCCTTTAATATAAGGGATGCTAATGGTTGTATTGTATTTTCTATTATCAGGTTTAAAACTAATAGTGTTATAAAACTTATAGACTCTTCTTTTAAAACATTCATTAATAAAAAAGTCCGGGTATCCGTTATTTTTTAAAATTCTTCTAACTAAATTTAAATTCTTCTCTCTAAATTTAACATTTGAAAGTTTAATAGCTCTATCAATAAGTCCAAAAGCTGTACCAAGTTTATAATTAAGTGGATGATTTGAATTAAAATGTAAATATCTTCCTGAAAAAGTAGTTTTTTGGTACCAATCAGTTATTAAAGTGTTATTTTCATTGATGACAAGAACGTCCAAAAAATTAAGTCTATTATTTGTTTCTTTTTCTAAAGTAAAACAGATTCTATTATCTAATCCTTTAATTTTAGTCAAGCTATTAAAAATTGGCAAAATATGTTCTAAAAATTCGTTGGGAACTGCAGTAAAAATGTCATCTACATACCTGAAGTAAAACGGTAACTTAAATGGTAATTTATTAATTAAAATATTTTCCAAAAAATCCATCATTAAATCAGCTATTATAGGAGAAAGTGGAGAACCCATAGGAACGCCAAATCTCTGTTTATAAATAACATTTTGAAAGCGAAAATAAAGTGAATTAAAAACTATCTCAAGTCCTTCAAAAAACTCTTTCTGAGGTAAACTTGTATGAGTCTTAATTTCTTCCCATCGTTTTTTAAGAACCATTTTTACAATTGGTGTGGAGATGTTGGTAAAAAGAGAAACAACATCTAAAGAAATCAGTGTATGGTTGGGAGGAAGTTTAAATTTATTAATTTTCTGATGGAAATCCCAGCTATCTTTGACTCTTTTAGATATTGTAGGTAAAAGTGAATTTAAAATAGATGTATAAAAAACCGATAGTTTATAAGTAGGAGAATTAATAGTTGAAATGATAATACGCAAAGGGTTGTTAGGTTTATGAATTTTTGGTAAACCATAGGCTCTAGAAATAGTCGAATTATAAATTTTAAGTTTTTTAGTTGTTTCATCATTAATACTTTTTTTATTATTAATCACTCTAACAAAGTCATTAACCTTTTTTTCGGTTGTAGCGATATATTCAAAATGACTAATTTCGTAAGTGTTAGAATCAGATAATAACTCAAGCATTTTATTTAAATATTCTTGTTTAGATATAGCAACCGTAACGTTTCCTTTATCTGCTCTAGTAAAAAATATGTCTTTGTTTTTAGTCATAAATGAATGTAAAGCAATTTTATCTGTTTCAAATTCTAAATTTTGATTTTTATTGTGAGTGTTATTTTTTGCAAAATTATATAAATCAGAACTACATTTATTACGTATGAGAGTTTTATTGTCGGCAATGATGCTTCCTGAATTATCGATCTGATCCTTAACTCTATATACTCCTTCTTCAATACTAGCAATAAAATCCGGTATCGGAACCTTATTATCATTGTAAAAAGAGTGTTTTTGTCCTAATCCAACTATTCTAACAATCTCAGGTGGAATAATTTTC
>JAQOWT010000254.1:0-27996 GCA_030407085.1 Trichopria drosophilae
GTACAGTATTTACAAAAAGAAAACCAGACAGTCGATTATTTTCATGTTAATTTGCTTTTTACGGCATTATCGTTGATTTTACGAAGAAATTGAATACACAATTTTTTCTAGAGAATTCGATGCTCTATATTTTTTGTTGGAAACATTTTTTTGTATGATTTATATTTTTTGTTAAAAAATGGAAAAACGCGTTTTTTGAGCGTTTTTTTGTTGGACGTCCCCATAATCTAATATGCATTGTCTCCAAAAACTAATCAGATCTAAGTTTGGCCAAGACAAACTCAAAAACGTGTCTACCGTTTAAATACGTCCTGCCATACGCGAGATATCGCGTATACAAAATTTTGCCCACGTACATACAGACGGACGGACGTACAACCTAACGGACACCAATTTTTTTATTGTGGGTTCCTTAGGGTCTGAAACGTCGACATTTAATGAAAAACTATCGGGTAATTTTTTTGTCCGAGGGGACCAAATTCAATACTTCGCCAGACCTACGGTCTGGGACGAAGTAATTTGTAATTTTATGCGAAATTATTGACGTATAAGATTCGGATGAAAATAATCGAAGAAAATATAATTAGTTTACATTTTAACATACCTATTTACATCTAATGAATCCGGATGAAAATCCGTAGGAAAAAAATTAAAATACAAATGTCAAAATGGTTTCCGTTCAAGATCCAGATAGAAAATTAAATTATCGATTACAGGTGATCAACATTTTTCTTTTACTAAATCAATATACATGCGTATAGCGTAGCGGTTATGGTGTGTGCCTAGTAACCGAGCGACCCGGGTATGACAACTCATACATAAATGGAGAAAATACGTCACGTGGTCCATATGGGGTTAAACAGCTTGAGTACACAACTTTAACATTAACGCAGAATAACGGTGTTATTTTTTAAAAGAAAGTGCTTTAAATCCAACATAATTTCATCACATAAGCTTTAAATAAAATCGCAACTCCCCAAAAGTTTCCAATACGATTGAATACACTTACTACGCCAGATTAATAAACCGTCAATTCGCATTGTTGTAAACGAAAACACACTGAAAGACAAGTTATCGCGACACTATATTTCTTTACAGGTGTTTATATAGCATTTGAAATTCACGATGATGATGGGGATGGGCTAATCATCGACGCCATTCCGAAAGAATTAAATTTAACGGAAATAAATCCTTCTATATATCAGCTCGTTGGAGTGGTAACGTTTCGAAACCCATATAAAAAAACCAGACGAAGCATTGAGGACACAGTGTGTCACTACACCAGCATTTGCTGGAGAAAAGATAAATGGGAGGAGCATGACGACCTTTATAACAAACCGAAACCCGTGAAACGAAAGAAAAAAATGCAACCAGAACTAGTCTTGTATGTCAAAAAACAATAAATAAAAAATTTATTTTCAACGAAACAACATTTTATACGAGGCATACATAACTTTGCATTATTTTTCCTTTTCCCCAAGAAGAATTTAGATCACTGTAATCTTTCTGTAACACTTTACTCTTGGTCTGTATCGTTATTTCGTCCTTAAGGGCGGTTTTTTCATGTAAGGGGTGAAAGCTCCTAAATCGAAAGTGATATAGCTCAAAACCACCTAATTAATGCCAGAATCTTATGTACATATTTTTCACCGAAGAGTTCTTTTTTGTAGCACTTTACTCGTGGCCTGTATAATTATTTCTTCCGTAAGGGCAGTTTTTCCATGTAAGGGATGAAAGCACATAAATCGAAAGTGATATATTTCAAAAGCACCTAAATAATGTTAAATCCTTATGCACATATCATAGCTAAAGAGTTCTTTTTTGTAGCACTTTACTCTTGGCCTTTATCGATATTTCGTCTTTAGGGTGTTTTTTTTACATGGGGTGAGAGCACCTAAGTCGGGGGTGATATATTTTAAAAGCACCTAATTAATGTAAATTACTTATATACATATAACAGTTGAAAAGTTCTTTTCTGTAACACTTTACTCTTGGCCTGTATCGTTATTTCGACCTTAAGGGTGGTTTCTTCATATAACAGATGAAAGCACCTAAATCGAAAGTGATATATTTCAAAAGCACCTAATTAATGTAAAATACTTATATACATATAACAGTTGAAAAGTTCTTTTCTCTAACACTTTACTCTTGGTCTGTATAATTATTTCGTCCTTAAGGGTGGTTACTTCATATAACGTATGAAAGCACATAAATCGAAAGTGATATATTTTAAAAGCACCTAAATAATGTCAAATCCTTATGTACATATCATACCTAATGAGTTCTTTTTTGTAGAACTTTACTCTTGGCCTGTATCGATATTTCGTCTTTAGGGTGTTTTTTTACATGGGGTGAGAGCACCTAAGCCGGAGGTGATATATTTCAAAAGCACTTAATTAATGTAAAATTCTTATATACATATCACAGTTAAAAAGTTCTTTTCTGTAACACTTTACTCTTGGCATGTATAAATATTTCTTCCTTAAGGGTGGTTTTTTGATATAACGGATGTAAGCACCTAAATCGAAAGTGATATATTTTAAAAGCACCTAAATAATGTCAAATCCTTATGCACATATCATAGCTAATGAGTTCTTTTTTGTAGAACTTTACTCTTGGCCTGTATCGATATTTCGTCTTTAGGGTGTTTTTTTACATGGGGTGAGAAAACCTAAGTCGGGGGTGATATATTTCAAAAGCACCTAATTAATGTAAAATACTTATATACATATCACAGTTAAAGAGTTCTTTTTTATAGCACTTTACTCTTGTCGTACATCGTGATTTCAGAATTCGAGGTGGATTTTTGGCGAAGGGGTAAGAGCACCTAAATCGGGCTTAGTATATTTCAAAAGCACCTAAAAAATGTCAAATTCCTACACTCGTATAATACACATTCAGATGTTTTTTATAGCACTTTACTCTTGTAGTATATCGTTATTTCAGTATTCGGGGAGGTTTTTTGGCGAAGGGGTAAGAGCACCTAAATCGGGGTTAGTATATTTCAAAAGCACCTAAAAAATGTCAAATTCATACACTCGTATAATACACCTTCAGATGTTTTTTATAGCACTTTACTCTTGTCGTATATCGTTATTTCAGTATTGGGGGTGGTTTTTTAGCGAAGGGGTGAGAGCACCTAAATCGGGCTTAGCATATTTCAAAAGCACCTAAAAAATGTCAAATTCATACACTCGTACAATACACATTCAGATGTTTTTTATAGCACTTTACTCTTGTCGTATATCGTTATTTCAGTATAGGGGGTGATTTTTAGTATATTTCAAAAGCACCTAAAAAATGTCAAATTCCTACACTCGTATAATACACATTCAGATGTTTTTTATAGCACTTTACTCTTGTCGTATATCGTTATTTCAGTATTCGGGGTGGTTTTTTGGCGAAGGGGTAAGAGCACCTAAATCGGGCTTAGCATATTTCTAAAGCACCTAAAAAATGTCAAATTCCTACACTCGTATAATACACCTTCAGATGTTTTTTATAGCACTTTACTCTTGTCGTATATCGTTATTTCAGTATAGGGGGTAGTTTTTAGTATATTTCAAAAGCACCTAAAAAATGTCAAATTCCTACACTCGTATAATACACATTCAGATGTTTTTTATAGCACTTTACTCTTGTCGTATATCGTTATTTCAGTATAGGGGGTGGTTTTTAGTATATTTCAAAAGCACCTAAAAAATGTCAAATTCCTACACTCGTAGAATACACATTCAGATGTTTTTTATAGCACTTTACTCTTGTCGTATATCGTTATTTCAGTATTCGGGGAGGTTTTTTGGCGAAGGGGTAAGAGCACCTAAATCGGGCTTAGCACATTTCTAAAGCACCTAAAAAATGTCAAATTCCTACACTCGTATAATACACATTCAGATGTTTTTTATAGCACTTTACTCTTGTCGTATATCGTTATTTCAGTATTGGGGGTGGTTTTTTCGCGATGGGGTAAGAGCACCTAAATCGGGCTTACCATATTTCAAAAGTACCTAAAAAATGTCAAATTCCTACACTCGTATAATACACATTCAGATGTTTTTTATAGCACTTTACTCTTGTCGTATATCGTTATTTCCGTATTGGGGGTGGTTTTTTCGCGAAGGGGTAAGAGCACCTAAATCGGGCTTAGCATATTTCAAATGCACCTAAAAAATGTCAAATTCCTACACTCGTATAATACACATTCAGATGTTTTTTATAGCACTTTACTCTTGCCGTCTATCGTTATTTCAGTATTCGGGGAGGTTTTTTGGCGAAGGGGTAAGAGCACCTAAATGGGGCTTAGCATATTTCAAAAGCACCTAAAAAATGTCAAATTCCTACACTCGTATAATACACATTCAGATGTTTTTTATAGCACTTTACTCTTGTCGTATATCGTTATTTCAGTATAGGGGGTGGTTTTTAGTATATTTCAAAAGCACCTAAAAAATGTCAAATTCCTACACTCGTAGAATACACATTCAGATGTTTTTTATAGCACTTTACTCTTATCGTATATCGTTATTTCAGTATAGGGGGTGGTTTTTAGTATATTTCGAAAGCACCTAAAAAATGTCAAATTCCTACACTCGTATAATACACATTCAGATGTTTTTTATAGCACTTTACTCTTGTCGTATATCGTTATTTCCGTATTGGGGGTGGTTTTTTCGCGAAGCAGTAAGAGCACCCAAATGGGGCATAGTATATTTAAAGAGCACCTAAAAAATGTAAAATTCCTACACTCGTATAATACACCTTCAGATGTTTTTTATAGCACTTTACTCTTGTCGTATATCGTTATTTCAGTATTCGGGGAGGTTTTTTGGCGAAGGGGTAAGAGCACCTAAATCGGGCTTAGCATATTTCGAAAGCACCTAAAAAAGGTAAAATTCCTACAATCGTATAATACACATTCAGATGTTTTTTATAGCACTTTACTCTTGTCGTATATCGTTATTTCAGTATTGTGGGTGGTTTTTTGGCGAAGGGGTAAGAGCACCTAAATCCGGCTTAGTATATTTAAAGAGCACCTAAAACATGTCAAATTCCTACACTCGTATAATACACCTTCAGATGTGTTTTATAGCACTTTACTCTTGTCGTATATCGTTATTTCAGTATTGGGGGTGGTTTTTTGGCGAAGAGATGAGAGCACCTAAATGGGGCTTAGCATATTTCGAAAGCACCTAAAAAAGGTCAAATTCCTACACTCGTATAATACACATTCAGATGTTTTTTATAGCACTTTACTCTTATCGTATATCGTTATTTCAGTATAGGGGGTGGTTTTTAGTATATTTCGAAAGCACCTAAAAAATGTCTAATTCCTACACTCGTATAATACACATTCAGATGTTTTTTATAGCACTTTACTCTTGTCGTATATCGTTATTTCAGTATTGGGGGTGGTTTTTTCGAGAAGGGGTAAGAGCACCTAAATCGGGCTTAGCACATTTCTAAAGCACCTAAAAAATGTCAAATTCCTACACTCGTATAATACACCTTCAGATGTTTTTTATAGCACTTTACTCTTGTCGTATATCGTTATTTCAGTATTCGGGGAGGTTTTTTGGCGAAGGGGTAAGAGCACCTAAATGGGGCTTAGCATATTTCGAAAGCACCTAAAAAAGGTCAAATTCCTACACTCGTATAATACACATTCAGATGTTTTTTATAGAACTTTACTCTTGTCGTATATCGTTATTTCAGTATAGGGGGTAGTTTTTAGTATATTTCAAAAGCACCTAAAAAATGTCAAATTCCTACACTCGTATAATACACATTCAGATGTTTTTTATAGCACTTTACTCTTATCGTATATCGTTATTTCAGTATAGGGGGTGGTTTTTAGTATATTTCGAAAGCACCTAAAAAATGTCTAATTCCTACACTCGTATAATACACATTCAGATGTTTTTTATAGCACTTTACTCTTGTCGTATATCGTTATTTCAGTATTGGGGGTGGTTTTTTCGAGAAGGGGTAAGAGCACCTAAATCGGGCTTAGCACATTTCTAAAGCACCTAAAAAATGTCAAATTCCTACACTCGTATAATACACATTCAGATGTTTTTTATAGCACTTTACTCTTGTCGTATATCGTTATTTCAGTATAGGGGGTGGTTTTTAGTATATTTCAAAAGCACCTAAAAAATGTCAAATTCCTACACTCGTATAATACACATTCAGATGTTTTTTATAGCACTTTACTCTTATCGTATATCGTTATTTCAGTATAGGGGGTGGTTTTTAGTATATTTCGAAAGCACCTAAAAAATGTCAAATTCCTACACTCGTATAATACACATTCAGATGTTTTTTATAGCACTTTACTCTTGTCGTATATCGTTATTTCAGTATTGGGGGTGGTTTTTTCGAGAAGGGGTAAGAGCACCTAAATCGGGCTTAGCACATTTCTAAAGCACCTAAAAAATGTCAAATTCCTACACTCGTATAAAACACATTCAGATGTTTTTTATAGCACTTTACTCTTGTCGTATATCGTTATTTCAGTATTGGCGGTGGTTTTTTCGCGAAGGGGTAAGAGCACCTAAATCGGGCTTAGCATATTTCAAAAGCACCTAAAAAATGTCAAATTCCTACACTCGTATAATACACCTTCAGATGTTTTTTATAGCACTTTACTTTTGTCGTATATCGTTATTTCAGTATTCGGGGAGGTTTTTTGGCGAAGGGGTAAGAGCACCTAAATCGGATTTAGCATATTTCGAAAGCACCTAAAAAAGGTCAAATTCCTACACTCGTATAATACACATTCAGATGTTTTTTATAGCACTTTACTCTTGTCGTATATCGTTATTTCAGTATTCGGGGTGGTTTTTTGGCGAAGGGGTAAGAGCACCTAAATCGGGCATAGCATATTTCAAAAGCACCTAAAAAACGTCAAATTCCTACACTCGTATAATACACCTTCAGATGTTTTTTATAGCACTTTACTCTTGTAGTATATCGTTATTTCCGTATTGGGGGTGGTTTTTTCGCGAAGGGGTAAGAGCACCTAAATCGGGCTTAGCATATTTCAAAAGCACCTAAAAAATGTCAAATTCCTACACTCGTATAATACACCTTCAGATGTTTTTTATAGCACTTTACTCTTGCCGTATATCGTTATTTCAGTATTCGGGGAGGTTTTTTGGCGAAGGGGTAAGAGCACCTAAATGGGGCTTAGCATATTTCGAAAGCACCTAAAAAAGGTCAAATTCCTACACTCGTATAATACACATTCAAATGTTTTTTATAGCACTTTACTCTTGTCGTATATCGTTATTTCAGTATAGGGGGTGGTTTTTAGTATATTTCGAAAGCACCTAAAAAATGTCTAATTCCTACACTCGTATAATACACATTCAGATGTTTTTTATAGCACTTTACTCTTGTCGTATATCGTTATTTCAGTATTGGGGGTGGTTTTTTCGAGAAGGGGTAAGAGCACCTAAATCGGGCTTAGCACATTTCTAAAGCACCTAAAAAATGTCAAATTCCTACACTCGTATAAAACACATTCAGATGTTTTTTATAGCACTTTACTCTTGTCGTATATCGTTATTTCAGTATTGGCGGTGGTTTTTTCGCGAAGGGGTAAGAGCACCTAAATCGGGCTTAGCATATTTCAAAAGCACCTAAAAAATGTCAAATTCCTACACTCGTATAATACACCTTCAGATGTTTTTTATAGCACTTTACTCTTGTCGTATATCGTTATTTCAGTATTCGGGGAGGTTTTTTGGCGAAGGGGTAAGAGCACCTAAATCGGATTTAGCATATTTCGAAAGCACCTAAAAAAGGTCAAATTCCTACACTCGTATAATACACATTCAGATGTTTTTTATAGCACTTTACTCTTGTTGTATATCGTTATTTCCGTATTGGGGGTGGTTTTTTGGCGAAGGGGTAAGAGCACCTAAATCCGGCTTAGTATATTTAAAGAGCACCTAAAACATGTCAAATTCCTATACTCGTATAATACACCTTCAGATGTGTTTTATAGCACTTTACTCTTGTCGTATATCGTTATTTCAGTATTGGGGGTGGTTTTTTCGCGAAGGGGTAAGAGCACCCCAATGGGGCATAGTATATTTAAAGAGCATCTAAAAAATGTCAAATTCCTACACTCGTATAATACACATTCAGATGTTTTTTATAGCACTTTACTCTTGTCGTATATCGTTATTTCCGTATTGGGGGTGGTTTTTTCGCGAAGGGGTAAGAGCACCTAAATCGGGCTTAGCATATTTCAAATGCACCTAAAAAATGTCAAATTCCTACACTCGTATAATACACATTCAGATGTTTTTTATAGCACTTTACTCTTGTCGTATATCGTTATTTCAGTATTCGGGGAGGTTTTTTGGCGAAGGGGTAAGAGCACCTAAATGGGACTTAGCATATTTCAAAAGCACCTAAAAAATGTCAAATTCCTACACTCGTATAATACACATTCAGATGTTTTTTATAGCACTTTACTCTTGTCGTATATCGTTATTTCAGTATAGGGGGTGGCTTTTAGTATATTTCAAAAGCACCTAAAAAATGTCAAATTCCTACACTCGTAGAATACACATTCAGATGTTTTTTATAGCACTTTACTCTTATCGTATATCGTTATTTCAGTATAGGGGGTGGTTTTTAGTATATTTCGAAAGCACCTAAAAAATGTCAAATTCCTACACTCGTATAATACACATTCAGATGTTTTTTATAGCACTTTACTCTTGTCGTATATCGTTATTTCAGTATTCGGGGAGGTTTTTTGGCGAAGGGGTAAGAGCACCTAAATCGGATTTAGCATATTTCGAAAGCACCTAAAAAAGGTCAAATTCCTACACTCGTATAATACACATTCAGATGTTTTTTATAGCACTTTACTCTTGTTGTATATCGTTATTTCCGTATTGGGGGTGGTTTTTTGGCGAAGGGGTAAGAGCACCTAAATCCGGCTTAGTATATTTAAAGAGCACCTAAAACATGTCAAATTCCTATACTCGTATAATACACCTTCAGATGTGTTTTATAGCACTTTACTCTTGTCGTATATCGTTTTTTCAGTATTGGGGGTGGTTTTTTCGCGAAGGGGTAAGAGCACCCCAATGGGGCATAGTATATTTAAAGAGCATCTAAAAAATGTCAAATTCCTACACTCGTATAATACACCTTCAGATGTTTTTTATAGCACTTTACTCTTGTCGTATATCGTTATTTCAGTATTGGGGGTGGTTTTTTCGAGAAGGGGTAAGAGCACCTAAATCGGGCTTAGCATATTTCAAAAGTACCTAAAAAATGTCAAATTCCTACACTCGTATAATACACCTTCAGATGTGTTTTATAGCACTTTACTCTTGTCGTATATCGTTTTTTCAGTATTGGGGGTGGTTTTTTCGCGAAGGGGTAAGAGCACCCCAATGGGGCATAGTATATTTAAAGAGCATCTAAAAAATGTCAAATTCCTACACTCGTATAATACACCTTCAGATGTTTTTTATAGCACTTTACTCTTGTCGTATATCGTTATTTCAGTATTCGGGGAGGTTTTTTGGCGAAGGGGTAAGAGCACCTAAATGGGGCTTAGCATATTTCGAAAGCACCTAAAAAAGGTCAAATTCCTACACTCGTATAATACACATTCAGATGTTTTTTATAGAACTTTACTCTTGTCGTATATCGTTATTTCAGTATAGGGGGTAGTTTTTAGTATATTTCAAAAGCACCTAAAAAATGTCAAATTCCTACACTCGTATAATACACATTCAGATGTTTTTTATAGCACTTTACTCTTATCGTATATCGTTATTTCAGTATAGGGGGTCGTTTTTAGTATATTTCGAAAGCACCTAAAAAATGTCAAATTCCTACACTCGTATAATACACATTCAGATGTTTTTTATAGCCCTTTGCTCTTGTCGTATATCGTTATTTCCGTATTGGGGGTGGTTTTTTCGAGAAGGGGTAAGAGCACCTAAATCGGGCTTAGCATATTTCAAAAGCACCTAAAAAATGTCAAATTCCTACACTCGTATAATACACATTCAGATGTTTTTTATAGCACTTTACTCTTGTCGTATATCGTTATTTCAGTATAGGGGGTGGTTTTTTGTTAGTATATTTCAAAAGCACCTAAAAAATGTCAAATTCCTACACTCGTAGAATACACATTCAGATGTTTTTTATAGCACTTTACTCTTATCGTATATCGTTATTTCAGTATAGGGGGTGGTTTTTAGTATATTTCGAAAGCACCTAAAAAATGTCAAATTCCTACACTCGTATAATACACATTCAGATGTTTTTTATAGCACTTTACTCTTGTCGTATATCGTTATTTCCGTATTGGGTGTGGTTTTTTCGAGAAGGGGTAAGAGCTCCTAAATGGGGCTTAGCATATTTCAAAAGCACCTAAAAAATGTCAAATTCCTACACTCGTATAAAACACATTCAGATGTTTTTTATAGCACTTTACTCTTGTCGTATATCGTTATTTCAGCATTGTGTATGGTTTTTTGGCGAAGGGGTAAGAGCACCTAAATCGGAATTAGCATATTTCGAAAGCACCTAAAAAATGTCAAATTCCTACACTCGTATAATACACCTTCAGATGTTTTTTATAGCACTTTACTTTTGTCGTATATCGTTATTTCAGTATTCGGGGAGGTTTTTTGGCGAAGGGGTAAGAGCACCTAAATCGGATTTAGCATATTTCGAAAGCACCTAAAAAAGGTCAAATTCCTACACTCGTATAATACACATTCAGATGTTTTTTATAGCACTTTACTCTTGTCGTATATCGTTATTTCAGTATTCGGGGTGGTTTTTTGGCGAAGGGGTAAGAGCACCTAAATCGGGCATAGCATATTTCAAAAGCACCTAAAAAACGTCAAATTCCTACACTCGTATAATACACCTTCAGATGTTTTTTATAGCACTTTACTCTTGTAGTATATCGTTATTTCCGTATTGGGGGTGGTTTTTTCGCGAAGGGGTAAGAGCACCTAAATCGGGCTTAGCATATTTCAAAAGCACCTAAAAAATGTCAAATTCCTACACTCGTATAATACACCTTCAGATGTTTTTTATAGCACTTTACTCTTGCCGTATATCGTTATTTCAGTATTCGGGGAGGTTTTTTGGCGAAGGGGTAAGAGCACCTAAATGGGGCTTAGCATATTTCGAAAGCACCTAAAAAAGGTCAAATTCCTACACTCGTATAATACACATTCAGATGTTTTTTATAGAACTTTACTCTTGTCGTATATCGTTATTTCAGTATAGGGGGTAGTTTTTAGTATATTTCAAAAGCACCTAAAAAATGTCAAATTCCTACACTCGTATAATACACATTCAGATGTTTTTGATAGCACTTTACTCTTATCGTATATCGTTATTTCAGTATAGGGGGTGGTTTTTTTAGTATATTTCGAATGCACCTAAAAAAGGTCTAATTCCTACACTCTTATAATACACATTCAGATGTTTTTTATAGCACTTTACTCTTGTCGTATATCGTTATTTCAGTATTGGGGGTGGTTTTTTCGAGAAGGGGTAAGAGCACCTAAATCGGGCTTAGCACATTTCTAAAGCACCTAAAAAATGTCAAATTCCTACACTCGTATAAAACACATTCAGATGTTTTTTATAGCACTTTACTCTTGTCGTATATCGTTATTTCAGTATTGGCGGTGGTTTTTTCGCGAAGGGGTAAGAGCACCTAAATCGGGCTTAGCATATTTCAAAAGCACCTAAAAAATGTCAAATTCCTACACTCGTATAATACACCTTCAGATGTTTTTTATAGCACTTTACTCTTGTCGTATATCGTTATTTCAGTATTCGGGGAGGTTTTTTGGCGAAGGGGTAAGAGCACCTAAATCGGATTTAGCATATTTCGAAAGCACCTAAAAAAGGTCAAATTCCTACACTCGTATAATACACATTCAGATGTTTTTTATAGCACTTTACTCTTGTTGTATATCGTTATTTCCGTATTGGGGGTGGTTTTTTGGCGAAGGGGTAAGAGCACCTAAATCCGGCTTAGTATATTTAAAGAGCACCTAAAACATGTCAAATTCCTATACTCGTATAATACACCTTCAGATGTGTTTTATAGCACTTTACTCTTGTCGTATATCGTTATTTCAGTATTGGGGGTGGTTTTTTCGCGAAGGGGTAAGAGCACCCCAATGGGGCATAGTATATTTAAAGAGCATCTAAAAAATGTCAAATTCCTACACTCGTATAATACACATTCAGATGTTTTTTATAGCACTTTACTCTTGTCGTATATCGTTATTTCCGTATTGGGGGTGGTTTTTTCGCGAAGGGGTAAGAGCACCTAAATCGGGCTTAGCATATTTCAAATGCACCTAAAAAATGTCAAATTCCTACACTCGTATAATACACATTCAGATGTTTTTTATAGCACTTTACTCTTGTCGTATATCGTTATTTCAGTATTCGGGGAGGTTTTTTGGCGAAGGGGTAAGAGCACCTAAATGGGACTTAGCATATTTCAAAAGCACCTAAAAAATGTCAAATTCCTACACTCGTATAATACACATTCAGATGTTTTTTATAGCACTTTACTCTTGTCGTATATCGTTATTTCAGTATAGGGGGTGGCTTTTAGTATATTTCAAAAGCACCTAAAAAATGTCAAATTCCTACACTCGTAGAATACACATTCAGATGTTTTTTATAGCACTTTACTCTTATCGTATATCGTTATTTCAGTATAGGGGGTGGTTTTTAGTATATTTCGAAAGCACCTAAAAAATGTCAAATTCCTACACTCGTATAATACACATTCAGATGTTTTTTATAGCACTTTACTCTTGTCGTATATCGTTATTTCAGTATTCGGGGAGGTTTTTTGGCGAAGGGGTAAGAGCACCTAAATCGGATTTAGCATATTTCGAAAGCACCTAAAAAAGGTCAAATTCCTACACTCGTATAATACACATTCAGATGTTTTTTATAGCACTTTACTCTTGTTGTATATCGTTATTTCCGTATTGGGGGTGGTTTTTTGGCGAAGGGGTAAGAGCACCTAAATCCGGCTTAGTATATTTAAAGAGCACCTAAAACATGTCAAATTCCTATACTCGTATAATACACCTTCAGATGTGTTTTATAGCACTTTACTCTTGTCGTATATCGTTATTTCAGTATTGGGGGTGGTTTTTTCGCGAAGGGGTAAGAGCACCCCAATGGGGCATAGTATATTTAAAGAGCATCTAAAAAATGTCAAATTCCTACACTCGTATAATACACCTTCAGATGTTTTTTATAGCACTTTACTCTTGTCGTATATCGTTATTTCAGTATTGGGGGTGGTTTTTTCGCGAAGGGGTAAGAGCACCTAAATCGGGCTTAGCATATTTCAAAAGCACCTAAAAAATGTCAAATTCCTACACTCGTATAATACACATTCAGATGTTTTTTATAGCACTTTACTCTTGTCGTATATCGTTATTTCAGTATTCGGGGAGGTTTTTTGGCGAAGGGGTAAGAGCACCTAAATCGGATTTAGCATATTTCGAAAGCACCTAAAAAAGGTCAAATTCCTACACTCGTATAATACACATTCAGATGTTTTTTATAGCACTTTACTCTTGCCGTATATCGTTATTTCAGTATTCGGGGAGGTTTTTTGGCGAAGGGGTAAGAGCTCCTAAATGGGGCTTAGCATATTTCAAAAGCACCTAAAAAATGTCAAATTCCTACACTCGTATAATACACATTCAGATGTTTTTTATAGCACTTTACTCTTGTCGTATATCGTTATTTCAGTATAGGGGGTGGTTTTTAGTATATTTCAAAAGCACCTAAAAAATGTCAAATTCCTACACTCGTAGAATACACATTCAGATGTTTTTTATAGCACTTTACTCTTATCGTATATCGTTATTTCAGTATAGGGGGTCGTTTTTAGTATATTTCGAAAGCACCTAAAAAATGTCAAATTCCTACACTCGTATAATACACATTCAGATGTTTTTTATAGCACTTTACTCTTGTCGTATATCGTTACGTCAGCTACACTGGTGCCCTTTTCGAGGAGCGTTAAGACTACCTAAATCGGGCTTAGCATATTTCAAAAGCACCTAAAAAATGTCAAATTCCTACACTCGTATAATACACATTCAGATGTTTTTTATAGCACTTTACTCTTGTCGTATATCGTTATTTCAGTATTGGGGGTGGTTTTTAGTATATTTCAAAAGCACCTAAAAAATGTCAAATTCCTACACTCGTAGAATACACATTCAGATGTTTTTTATAGCACTTTACTCTTATCGTATATCGTTATTTCAGTATAAGGGGTGGTTTTTAGTATATTTCGAAAGCACCTAAAAAATGTCAAATTCCTACACTCGTATAATACACATTCAGATGTTTTTTATAGCACTTTACTCTTGCCGTATATCGTTATTTCAGTATTCGGGGAGGTTTTTTGGCGAAGGGGTAAGAGCTCCTAAATGGGGCTTAGCATATTTCAAAAGCACCTAAAAAATGTCAAATTCCTACACTCGTATAAAACACATTCAGATGTTTTTTATAGCACTTTACTCTTGTCGTATATCGTTATTTCAGTATTGGCGGTGGTTTTTTCGCGAAGGGGTAAGAGCACCTAAATCGGGCTTAGCATATTTCAAAAGCACCTAAAAAATGTCAAATTCCTACACTCGTATAATACACCTTCAGATGTTTTTTATAGCACTTTACTTTTGTCGTATATCGTTATTTCAGTATTCGGGGAGGTTTTTTGGCGAAGGGGTAAGAGCACCTAAATCGGATTTAGCATATTTCGAAAGCACCTAAAAAAGGTCAAATTCCTACACTCGTATAATACACATTCAGATGTTTTTTATAGCACTTTACTCTTGTCGTATATCGTTATTTCAGTATTCGGGGTGGTTTTTTGGCGAAGGGGTAAGAGCACCTAAATCGGGCATAGCATATTTCAAAAGCACCTAAAAAACGTCAAATTCCTACACTCGTATAATACACCTTCAGATGTTTTTTATAGCACTTTACTCTTGTAGTATATCGTTATTTCCGTATTGGGGGTGGTTTTTTCGCGAAGGGGTAAGAGCACCTAAATCGGGCTTAGCATATTTCAAAAGCACCTAAAAAATGTCAAATTCCTACACTCGTATAATACACCTTCAGATGTTTTTTATAGCACTTTACTCTTGCCGTATATCGTTATTTCAGTATTCGGGGAGGTTTTTTGGCGAAGGGGTAAGAGCACCTAAATGGGGCTTAGCATATTTCGAAAGCACCTAAAAAAGGTCAAATTCCTACACTCGTATAATACACATTCAGATGTTTTTTATAGAACTTTACTCTTGTCGTATATCGTTATTTCAGTATAGGGGGTAGTTTTTAGTATATTTCAAAAGCACCTAAAAAATGTCAAATTCCTACACTCGTATAATACACATTCAGATGTTTTTGATAGCACTTTACTCTTATCGTATATCGTTATTTCAGTATAGGGGGTGGTTTTTAGTATATTTCGAAAGCACCTAAAAAATGTCTAATTCCTACACTCGTATAATACACATTCAGATGTTTTTTATAGCACTTTACTCTTGTCGTATATCGTTATTTCAGTATTGGGGGTGGTTTTTTCGAGAAGGGGTAAGAGCACCTAAATCGGGCTTAGCACATTTCTAAAGCACCTAAAAAATGTCAAATTCCTACACTCGTATAAAACACATTCAGATGTTTTTTATAGCACTTTACTCTTGTCGTATATCGTTATTTCAGTATTGGCGGTGGTTTTTTCGCGAAGGGGTAAGAGCACCTAAATCGGGCTTAGCATATTTCAAAAGCACCTAAAAAATGTCAAATTCCTACACTCGTATAATACACCTTCAGATGTTTTTTATAGCACTTTACTCTTGTCGTATATCGTTATTTCAGTATTCGGGGAGGTTTTTTGGCGAAGGGGTAAGAGCACCTAAATCGGATTTAGCATATTTCGAAAGCACCTAAAAAAGGTCAAATTCCTACACTCGTATAATACACATTCAGATGTTTTTTATAGCACTTTACTCTTGTTGTATATCGTTATTTCCGTATTGGGGGTGGTTTTTTGGCGAAGGGGTAAGAGCACCTAAATCCGGCTTAGTATATTTAAAGAGCACCTAAAACATGTCAAATTCCTATACTCGTATAATACACCTTCAGATGTGTTTTATAGCACTTTACTCTTGTCGTATATCGTTATTTCAGTATTGGGGGTGGTTTTTTCGCGAAGGGGTAAGAGCACCCCAATGGGGCATAGTATATTTAAAGAGCATCTAAAAAATGTCAAATTCCTACACTCGTATAATACACATTCAGATGTTTTTTATAGCACTTTACTCTTGTCGTATATCGTTATTTCCGTATTGGGGGTGGTTTTTTCGCGAAGGGGTAAGAGCACCTAAATCGGGCTTAGCATATTTCAAATGCACCTAAAAAATGTCAAATTCCTACACTCGTATAATACACATTCAGATGTTTTTTATAGCACTTTACTCTTGTCGTATATCGTTATTTCAGTATTCGGGGAGGTTTTTTGGCGAAGGGGTAAGAGCACCTAAATGGGACTTAGCATATTTCAAAAGCACCTAAAAAATGTCAAATTCCTACACTCGTATAATACACATTCAGATGTTTTTTATAGCACTTTACTCTTGTCGTATATCGTTATTTCAGTATAGGGGGTGGCTTTTAGTATATTTCAAAAGCACCTAAAAAATGTCAAATTCCTACACTCGTAGAATACACATTCAGATGTTTTTTATAGCACTTTACTCTTATCGTATATCGTTATTTCAGTATAGGGGGTGGTTTTTAGTATATTTCGAAAGCACCTAAAAAATGTCAAATTCCTACACTCGTATAATACACATTCAGATGTTTTTTATAGCACTTTACTCTTGTCGTATATCGTTATTTCAGTATTCGGGGAGGTTTTTTGGCGAAGGGGTAAGAGCACCTAAATCGGATTTAGCATATTTCGAAAGCACCTAAAAAAGGTCAAATTCCTACACTCGTATAATACACATTCAGATGTTTTTTATAGCACTTTACTCTTGTTGTATATCGTTATTTCCGTATTGGGGGTGGTTTTTTGGCGAAGGGGTAAGAGCACCTAAATCCGGCTTAGTATATTTAAAGAGCACCTAAAACATGTCAAATTCCTATACTCGTATAATACACCTTCAGATGTGTTTTATAGCACTTTACTCTTGTCGTATATCGTTTTTTCAGTATTGGGGGTGGTTTTTTCGCGAAGGGGTAAGAGCACCCCAATGGGGCATAGTATATTTAAAGAGCATCTAAAAAATGTCAAATTCCTACACTCGTATAATACACCTTCAGATGTTTTTTATAGCACTTTACTCTTGTCGTATATCGTTATTTCAGTATTGGGGGTGGTTTTTTCGAGAAGGGGTAAGAGCACCTAAATCGGGCTTAGCATATTTCAAAAGTACCTAAAAAATGTCAAATTCCTACACTCGTATAATACACATTCAGATGTTTTTTATAGCACTTTACTCTTGTCGTATATCGTTATTTCCGTATTGGGGGTGGTTTTTTCGCGAAGGGGTAAGAGCACCTAAATCGGGCTTAGCATATTTCAAATGCACCTAAAAAATGTCAAATTCCTACACTCGTATAATACACATTCAGATGTTTTTTATAGCACTTTACTCTTGCCGTATATCGTTATTTCAGTATTCGGGGAGGTTTTTTGGCGAAGGGGTAAGAGCACCTAAATGGGGCTTAGCATATTTCAAAAGCACCTAAAAAATGTCAAATTCCTACACTCGTATAATACACATTCAGATGTTTTTTATAGCACTTTACTCTTGTCGTATATCGTTATTTCAGTATAGGGGGTGGTTTTTAGTATATTTCAAAAGCACCTAAAAAATGTCAAATTCCTACACTCGTAGAATACACATTCAGATGTTTTTTATAGCACTTTACTCTTATCGTATATCGTTATTTCAGTATAGGGGGTCGTTTTTAGTATATTTCGAAAGCACCTAAAAAATGTCAAATTCCTACACTCGTATAATACACATTCAGATGTTTTTTATAGCACTTTACTCTTGTCGTATATCGTTATTTCAGTATTCGGGGAGGTTTTTTGGCGAAGGGGTAAGAGCACCTAAATCGGGCTTAGCATATTTCGAAAGCACCTAAAAAAGGTCAAATTCCTACAATCGTATAATACACATTCAGATGTTTTTTATAGCACTTTACTCTTGTCGTATATCGTTATTTCAGTATTGTGGGTGGTTTTTTGGCGAAGGGGTAAGAGCACCTAAATCCGGCTTAGTATATTTAAAGAGCACCTAAAACATGTCAAATTCCTACACTCGTATAATACACCTTCAGATGTGTTTTATAGCACTTTACTCTTGTCGTATATCGTTATTTCAGTATTGGGGGTGGTTTTTTCGCGAAGGGGTAAGAGCACCTAAATCGGGCTTAGCATATTTCAAAAGCACCTAAAAAATGTCAAATTCCTACACTCGTATAATACACCTTCAGATGTTTTTTAGAGCACTTTACTCTTGTCGTATATCGTTATTTCCGTATTGGGGGTGGTTTTTTCGCGAAGGGGTAAGAGCACCTAAATCGGGCTTAGCATATTTCAAATGCACCTAAAAAATGTCAAATTCCTACACTCGTATAATACACATTCAGATGTTTTTTATAGCACTTTACTCTTGTCGTATATCGTTATTTCAGTATTCGGGGAGGTTTTTTGGCGAAGGGGTAAGAGCACCTAAATGGGACTTAGCATATTTCAAAAGCACCTAAAAAATGTCAAATTCCTACACTCGTATAATACACATTCAGATGTTTTTTATAGCACTTTACTCTTGTCGTATATCGTTATTTCAGTATAGGGGGTGGTTTTTAGTATATTTCAAAAGCACCTAAAAAATGTCAAATTCCTACACTCGTAGAATACACATTCAGATGTTTTTTATAGCACTTTACTCTTATCGTATATCGTTATTTCAGTATAGGGGGTGGTTTTTAGTATATTTCGAAAGCACCTAAAAAATGTCTAATTCCTACACTCGTATAATACACATTCAGATGTTTTTTATAGCACTTTACTCTTGTCGTATATCGTTATTTCAGTATTGGGGGTGGTTTTTTCGAGAAGGGGTAAGAGCACCTAAATCGGGCTTAGCACATTTCTAAAGAACCTAAAAAATGTCAAATTCCTACACTCGTATAAAACACATTCAGATGTTTTTTATGGCACTTTACTCTTGTCGTATATCGTTATTTCAGTATTGGCGGTGGTTTTTTCGCGAAGGGGTAAGAGCACCTAAATCGGGCTTAGCATATTTCAAAAGCACCTAAAAAATGTCAAATTCCTACACTCGTATAATACACCTTCAGATGTTTTTTAGAGCACTTTACTCTTGTCGTATATCGTTATTTCAGTATTCGGGGAGGTTTTTTGGCGAAGGGGTAAGAGCACCTAAATCGGGCTTAGCACATTTCTAAAGCACCTAAAAAATGTCAAATTCCTACAATCGTATAATACACATTCAGATGTTTTTTATAGCACTTTACTCTTGTCGTATATCGTTATTTCAGTATTGGGGGTGGTTTTTTCGCGATGGGGTAAGAGCACCTAAATCGGGCTTACCATATTTCAAAAGCACCTAAAAAATGTCAAATTCCTACACTCGTATAATACACATTCAGATGTTTTTTATAGCACTTTACTCTTGTCGTATATCGTTATTTCAGTATAGGGGGTGGTTTTTTCGCGAAGGGGTAAGAGCACCTAAATCGGTTTTAGCATATTTCAAAAGCACCTAAAAAATGTCAAATTCCTACACTCGTAGAATACACATTCAGATGTTTTTTATAGCACTTTACTCTTATCGTATATCGTTATTTCAGTATAGGGGGTGGTTTTTAGTATATTTCGAAAGCACCTAAAAAATGTCAAATTCCTACACTCGTATAATACACATTCAGATGTTTTTTATAGCACTTTACTCTTGTCGTATATCGTTATTTCAGTATAGGGGGTGGTTTTTAGTATATTTCAAAAGCACCTAAAAAATGTCAAATTCCTACACTCGTATAATACACATTCAGATGTTTTTTATAGCACTTTACTCTTGTCGTATATCGTTATTTCAGTATTGTGGGTGGTTTTTTGGCGAAGGGGTAAGAGCACCTAAATCGGGCTTAGCATATTTCGAAAGCACCTAAAAAAGGTCAAATTCCTACAATCGTATAATACACATTCAGATGTTTTTTATAGCACTTTACTCTTGTCGTATATCGTTATTTCAGTATTGGGGGTGGTTTTTTCGCGATGGGGTAAGAGCACCTAAATCGGGCTTACCATATTTCAAAAGCACCTAAAAAATGTCAAATTCCTACACTCGTATAATACACATTCAGATGTTTTTTATAGCACTTTACTCTTGTCGTATATCGTTATTTCAGTATAGGGGGTGGTTTTTAGTATATTTCAAAAGCACCTAAAAAATGTCAAATTCCTACACTCGTAGAATACACATTCAGATGTTTTTTATAGCACTTTACTCTTATCGTATATCGTTATTTCAGTATAGGGGTGGTTTTTAGTATATTTCGAAAGCACCTAAAATATGTCAAATTCCTACACTCGTATAATACACATTCAGATGTTTTTTATAGCACTTTACTCTTGTCGTATATCGTTATTTCAGTGTTGGGGTGGTTTTTTCGCGAAGGGGTAAGAGCACCTAAATCGGGCTTAGCATATTTCAAAAGCACCTAAAAAATGTCAAATTCCTACACTCGTATAATACACATTCAGATGTTTTTTATAGCACTTTACTCTTGTCGTATATCGTTATTTCAGTATTCGGGGAGGTTTTTTGGCGAAGGGGTAAGAGCACCTAAATCGGATTTAGCATATTTCGAAAGCACCTAAAAAAGGTCAAATTCCTACACTCGTATAATACACATTCAGATGTTTTTTATAGCACTTTACTCTTGTTGTATATCGTTATTTCCGTATTGGGGGTGGTTTTTTGGCGAAGGGGTAAGAGCACCTAAATCCGGCTTAGTATATTTAAAGAGCACCTAAAACATGTCAAATTCCTATACTCGTATAATACACCTTCAGATGTGTTTTATAGCACTTTACTCTTGTCGTATATCGTTATTTCAGTATTGGGGGTGGTTTTTTCGCGAAGGGGTAAGAGCACCCCAATGGGGCATAGTATATTTAAAGAGCATCTAAAAAATGTCAAATTCCTACACTCGTATAATACACATTCAGATGTTTTTTATAGCACTTTACTCTTGTCGTATATCGTTATTTCCGTATTGGGGGTGGTTTTTTCGCGAAGGGGTAAGAGCACCTAAATCGGGCTTAGCATATTTCAAATGCACCTAAAAAATGTCAAATTCCTACACTCGTATAATACACATTCAGATGTTTTTTATAGCACTTTACTCTTGTCGTATATCGTTATTTCAGTATTCGGGGAGGTTTTTTGGCGAAGGGGTAAGAGCACCTAAATGGGACTTAGCATATTTCAAAAGCACCTAAAAAATGTCAAATTCCTACACTCGTATAATACACATTCAGATGTTTTTTATAGCACTTTACTCTTGTCGTATATCGTTATTTCAGTATAGGGGGTGGCTTTTAGTATATTTCAAAAGCACCTAAAAAATGTCAAATTCCTACACTCGTAGAATACACATTCAGATGTTTTTTATAGCACTTTACTCTTATCGTATATCGTTATTTCAGTATAGGGGGTGGTTTTTAGTATATTTCGAAAGCACCTAAAAAATGTCAAATTCCTACACTCGTATAATACACATTCAGATGTTTTTTATAGCACTTTACTCTTGTCGTATATCGTTATTTCAGTATTCGGGGAGGTTTTTTGGCGAAGGGGTAAGAGCACCTAAATCGGATTTAGCATATTTCGAAAGCACCTAAAAAAGGTCAAATTCCTACACTCGTATAATACACATTCAGATGTTTTTTATAGCACTTTACTCTTGTTGTATATCGTTATTTCCGTATTGGGGGTGGTTTTTTGGCGAAGGGGTAAGAGCACCTAAATCCGGCTTAGTATATTTAAAGAGCACCTAAAACATGTCAAATTCCTATACTCGTATAATACACCTTCAGATGTGTTTTATAGCACTTTACTCTTGTCGTATATCGTTATTTCAGTATTGGGGGTGGTTTTTTCGCGAAGGGGTAAGAGCACCCCAATGGGGCATAGTATATTTAAAGAGCATCTAAAAAATGTCAAATTCCTACACTCGTATAATACACCTTCAGATGTTTTTTATAGCACTTTACTCTTGTCGTATATCGTTATTTCAGTATTGGGGGTGGTTTTTTCGAGAAGGGGTAAGAGCACCTAAATCGGGCTTAGCATATTTCAAAAGTACCTAAAAAATGTCAAATTCCTACACTCGTATAATACACATTCAGATGTTTTTTATAGCACTTTACTCTTGTCGTATATCGTTATTTCCGTATTGGGGGTGGTTTTTTCGCGAAGGGGTAAGAGCACCTAAATCGGGCTTAGCATATTTCAAATGCACCTAAAAAATGTCAAATTCCTACACTCGTATAATACACATTCAGATGTTTTTTATAGCACTTTACTCTTGCCGTATATCGTTATTTCAGTATTCGGGGAGGTTTTTTGGCGAAGGGGTAAGAGCACCTAAATGGGGCTTAGCATATTTCAAAAGCACCTAAAAAATGTCAAATTCCTACACTCGTATAATACACATTCAGATGTTTTTTATAGCACTTTACTCTTGTCGTATATCGTTATTTCAGTATAGGGGGTGGTTTTTAGTATATTTCAAAAGCACCTAAAAAATGTCAAATTCCTACACTCGTGGAATACACATTCAGATGTTTTTTATAGCACTTTACTCTTATCGTATATCGTTATTTCAGTATAGGGGTGGTTTTTTTAGTGATATTTCAAAAGCACCAAAAAATGTCAAATTCCTACACTCGTATAATACACATTCAGATGTTTTTTATAGCACTTTACTCTTGTCGTATATCGTTATTTCAGTATTCGGGGAGGTTTTTTGGCGAAGGGGTAAGAGCACCTAAATCGGGCTTAGCATATTTCGAAAGCACCTAAAAAAGGTCAAATTCCTACAATCGTATAATACACATTCAGATGTTTTTTATAGCACTTTACTCTTGTCGTATATCGTTATTTCAGTATTGTGGGTGGTTTTTTGGCGAAGGGGTAAGAGCACCTAAATCCGGCTTAGTATATTTAAAGAGCACCTAAAACATGTCAAATTCCTACACTCGTATAATACACCTTCAGATGTGTTTTATAGCACTTTACTCTTGTCGTATATCGTTATTTCAGTATTCGGGGTGGTTTTTTGGCGAAGGGGTAAGAGCACCTAAATCGGGCATAGCATATTTCAAAAGCACCTAAAAAACGTCAAATTCCTACACTCGTATAATACACCTTCAGATGTTTTTTATAGCACTTTACTCTTGTAGTATATCGTTATTTCCGTATTGGGGGTGTTTTTTTCGCGAAGGGGTAAGAGCACCTAAATCGGGCTTAGCATATTTCAAAAGCACCTAAAAAATGTCAAAATCCTACACTCGTATAATACACGTTCAGATGTTTTTTATAGCACTTTACTCTTGCCGTATATCGTTAATTTCAGTATTCGGGGAGGTTTTTTGGCGAAGGGGTAAGAGCACCTAAATGGGGCTTAGCATATTTCGAAAGCACCTAAAAAAGGTCAAATTCCTACACTCGTATAATACACATTCAAATGTTTTTTATAGCACTTTACTCTTGTCGTATATCGTTATTTCAGTATTGGGGGTGGTTTTTTTCGCGAAGGGGTAAGAGCACCTAAATCGGGCTTAGCATATTTCAAAAGCACCTAAAAAATGTCAAATTCCTACACTCGTATAATACACATTCAGATGTTTTTTATAGCACTTTACTCTTGTCGTATATCGTTATTTCAGTATTGGGTGGTTTTTTCGCGAAGGGGTAAGAGCACCTAAATCGGGCTTAGCATATTTCAAAAGCACCTAAAAAATGTCAAATTCCTACACTCGTAGAATACACATTCAGATGTTTTTTATAGGACTTTACTCTTGTCGTATATCGTTATTTCAGTATAGGGTGTGGTTTTTAGTATATTTCGAAAGCACCTAAAAAATGTCTAATTCCTACACTCGTATAATACACATTCAGATGTTTTTTATAGCACTTTACTCTTGTCGTATATCGTTATTTCAGTATTGGGGGTGGTTTTTTCGAGAAGGGGTAAGAGCACCTAAATCGGGCTTAGCACATTTCTAAAGCACCTAAAAAATGTCAAATTCCTACACTCGTATAATACACATTCAGATGTTTTTTATAGCACTTTACTCTTGTCGTATATCGTTATTTCAATATTGGGGGTGGTTTTTTCGCGAAGGGGTAAGCGCACCTAAATCGGGCTTAGCATATTCCAAAAGCACCTAAAAAATGTCAAATTCCTACACTCGTATAATACACCTTCAGATATTTTTTATGGCACTTTACTCTTGTCCTATATCGTTATTTCAGTATTCGGAGTGGTTTTTTGGCGAAGGGGTAAAGGCACCTAAATAGGGCTTAGCATATTTCAAAAGCACCTAAAAAATGTCAAATTCCTACACTCGTATAAGACACATTCAGATGTTTTTTATAGCACTTTACTCTTGTCGTATATCGTTATTTCAGTGTTGGGGGTGGTTTTTTCGCGAAGGGGTAAGAGCACCTAAATCGAGCTTACCCAATTTCAAAAGCACCAAAAACATGTCAAATTCCTACACTCGTATAATACACCTTCAGATGTTTTTTATAGCACTTTACTCTTGTCGTATATCGTTATTTCAGTATAGGGGGTGGTTTTTAGTATATTTCAAAAGCACCTAAAAAATGTCAAATTCCTACACTCGTATAATACACATTCAGATGTTTTTTATAGCACTTTACTCTTGTCGTATATCGTTATTTCAGTATTCGGGGTGGTTTTTTGGCGAAGGGGTAAGAGCACCTAAATCGGATTTAGTATATTTAGAGAGCATCTAAAAAATGTCAAATCCCTACACTCGTATAATACACATTCAGATGTTTTTTATAGCACTTTACTCTTGTCGTATATCGTTATTTCAGTGTTGGGGGTGGTTTTTTGGCTCAGGGGTAAGAGCACCTAAATCGGTCTTAGTATATTTCAAAAGCACCTAAGAAATGTCAAATTTCTACACTCGTATAATACACCTTCATATGTTTTTTATAGCACTTTACTCTTGTCGTATATCGTTATTTCAGTATTGGGGGTGGTTTTTTCGCGAAGGGGTAAGAGCACCTCAATCGGGCTTAGTATATTTAAAGAGCACCTAAAAAATGTCAAATTACTACACTCGTATAATACACCTTCAGATGTTTTTTATAGCACTTTACTCTTGTCGTATATCGTTATTTCAGTATTGGGGGTGGTTTTTTCGCGAAGGGGTAAGAGCACCTAAATCGGGCTTAGTATATTTCAAAAGCACCTAAAAAATGTCAAATTCCTACACTCGTATAATACACATTCAGATGTTTTTTATAGCACTTTACTCTTGTCGTATATCGTTATTTCAGTATTGGGGGTGGTTTTTTCGCGAAGGGGTAAGAGCACCTAAATCGGGCTTAGCATATTTCAAATGCACCTAAAAAATGTCAAATTCCTACACTCGTATAATACACATTCAGATGTTTTTTATAGCACTTTACTCTTGTCGTATATCGTTATTTCAGTATTGGGGGTGGTTTTTTCGCGAAGGGGTAAGAGCACCTAAATCGGGCTTAGCATATTTCAAAAGCACCTAAAAAATGTCAAATTCCTACACTCGTATAATACACATTCAGATGTTTTTTATAGCACTTTACTCTTGTCGTATATCGTTATTTCAGTATTCGGGGTGGTTTTTTGGCGAAGGGGTAAGAGCACCTAAATCGGGCTTAGCATATTTCAAAAGCACCTAAAAAATGTCAAATTCCTACACTCGTATAATACACATTCAGATGTTTTTTATAGCACTTTACTCTTGTCGTATATCGTTATTTCAGTATTCGGGGTGGTTTTTTGGCGAAGGGGTAAGAGCACCTAAATCGGGCTTAGCATATTTCAAAAGCACCTAAAAAATGTCAAATTCCTACACTCGTATAATACACATTCAGATGTTTTTTATAGCACTTTACTCTTGTCGTATATCGTTATTTCAGTATTCGGGGTGGTTTTTTGGCGAAGGGGTAAGAGCACCTAAATCGGGCTTAGCATATTTCAAAAGCACCTAAAAAATGTCAAATTCCTACACTCGTATAATACACATTCAGATGTTTTTTATAGCACTTTACTCTTGTCGTATATCGTTATTTCAGTATTGGGGGTGGTTTTTTGGCGAAGGGGTAAGAGCACCTAAATCGGGCTTAGCATATTTCAAAAGCACCTAAAAAATGTCAAATTCCTACACTCGTATAATACACATTCAGATGTTTTTTATAGCACCTTACTCTTGTCGTATATCGTTATTTCAGTATTCGGGGTGGTTTTTTGGCGAGTGGGTAAGAGCACCTAAATCGGGCATAGCATATTTCAAAAGCACCTAAAAAATGTCAAATTGCTACACTCGTATAATACATATTCAGATGTTTTTTATAGCACTTTACTCTTGTCGTATATCGTTATTTCAGTATTGGGGGTGGTTTTTTCGCGAAGGGGTAAGAGCACCTAAATCGGGCTTAGCATATTTCAAACGCATCTAAAAAATGTCAAATTCCTACACTCGTATAATACACATTCAGACGTTTTTTATAGCACTTTACTCCTGTCGTAAATCGTTATTTCAGTATTAGGGTGGTTTTTTCGCGGAGGGGTAAGCGCACCTAAATGGGACATAGCATATTTCAAAAGCACATAAAAAATGTCAAATTCCTACACTCGTATAATACACATTCAGATGTTTTTTATAGCACCTTACTCTTGTCGTATATCGTTATTTCAGTATTCGGGGTGGTTTTTTGGCGAAGGGGTAAGAGCACCTAAATCGGGCTTAGCATATTTCAAAAGCACCTAAAAAATGTCAAATTACTAAACTCGTATAATACACATTCAGATGTTTTTTATAGCACCTTACTCTTGTCGTATATCGTTATTTCAGTATTCGGGGTGGTTTTTTTGCGGAAGGGTTAAAGAACCCTAAATGGGCCTTGTATTATTCAAAAGCACCTAAAAAATGTCAAATTCCTACACTCGTATAATACACATTCAGATGTTTTTTATAGCACTTTACTCTTGTCGTATATCGTTATTTCAGTATTGGGGGTGGTTTTTTGGCGAAGGGGTAAGAGCACCTAAATCGGCTTAGTATATTTCGAAAGCACCTAAAAAATGTCAAATTCCTACACTCGTATAATACACATTCAGATGTTTTTTATAGCACTTTACTCTTGTCGTATATCGTTATTTCAGTATTGGGGGTGGTTTTTTCGCGAAGGGGTAAGAGCACCTAAATCGGGCTTAGCATATTTCGAAAGCACCTAAAAAATGTCAAATTCCTACACTCGTATAATACACATTCAGATGTTTTTTATAGCACTTTACTCTTGTCGTATATCGTTATTTCAGTATTGTGGGTGGTTTTTTCGCGAAGGGGTAAGAGCACCTAAATCGGGCTTAGTATATTTCAAGAGCACCTAAAAAATGTCAAATTCCTACACTCGTATAATACACATTCAGATGTTTTTTATAGCACTTTACTCTTGTCGTATATCGTTATTTCAGTATTCGGGGTGGTTTTTTGGCGAAGGGGTAAGAGCACCTAAATCGGGCTTAGCATATTTCAAAAGCACCTAAAAAATGTCAAATTCCTACACTCGTATAATA
>JAQOWT010000255.1:0-27666 GCA_030407085.1 Trichopria drosophilae
TCGTAATTTAGAATTCCGCGCTTTCAATCAAACCTCTCTCTTCTTTTATTTATATAGCTTTGAGTTGCGTGAACATCGACGTAGATTTGTTATTGTTTTATAGAACCTAAGATTCTGACAGTTTTATGATTAAACGTTCCTAAAATAACAGCTCCTGCATTTTTACTTAAAAGTAAAATAAAACAATATGTATGGAACATTCCGCGACAACTGAAACAGCGCTCCGAATGGAAATCCTTTCCATGGATTTTAACGTATGAGGGCTCAAAATGTTCGTATTGAAAAGTGCTTTCGAATGGTGAGTGGCATATACGCGATATTTCAAATTGGCGTCCAAATATAGCGACCAAATGCGCGGAAATGGCAACTAAAATTAAAATCCGAGCGAATAAAATCGTTAAACGATATTCGATTCGCCTGAAAGTCGATGTTGGAGAATATATGAAGTCGCTGAATACGAATCTGAACGAATAATTGTAAAAATAAAAATGGCGGATCTAATATGGCCGACAAAATTTAAAATCTTTCTGTATTTTCCTGTACATTGGTATTTTGGGGTTTCTAGAATCGCTGATTACGAATCTGAACTCTAAATTGTAAAATTCAAAATGGCGGATGTAAGATGGCGTATACAAAAAATCATCATCACGAAAAAGAAAAAAGCTCTCTGCGTTTAACAGGGATGAGACTGTCTCCAAGTGAAAGGACTGAAGCCCGCGTGATTGGAATACAGTCTCGGCATCGTGGAAATAGATACAATACTTTCATTGTAAGCTATTACAAAACTAACAAAAATTAAATGTAAAGATAAAAGTATGTATATGTATATACAGAGGTTGTGCAATTAAATAGAAAATAGAAAATAAAAAGACGTAGCCACAAACAAACTTTGGGTTTGAGTTTGGCTATGTCATGAACAAATAGAAAGAGATTCGCGCGGAATGATGACAGATATGTAAGTACGTGAAAAGGCCGTGGAAGGGAATTTAAAAAATGGCTGTGATCCAGAAGATGATCGTTGTAATGAATCCCCGATGGGGGTAAACTTATCGGCCAGGTAAATGATTTTATAAGTGAGGTTAGCAAAAAAATATGATTCAACCTCGGTTTTGCCATGTGGTTTTTCAAGCCAAGACGTTTGAGACGTCCATTATCGAAACGATGCTCTGGGACGCTGCCCTATAAGAAGGTTGAATTCGATATCTTTGGAAGAAGATTGAAGACTTGACAAACTGTGTGTTATAAAATGAAGAAAAAGGAAATGTTGATCAATACAATACACATAAATGCACATACTCCCACTCAATATAAACATATAAAATACAAAATAAAAAAACACAACAAAAATTATTAAAAAAAAAAACAGAAAATACAAAAAAAAAAATTATAAAAAATGACTCTTAAGATGCGTTTACCTCCTCTTGGTAAGACCGCAAAAATGTTCATATCTGCAACCAGCGACCCCAAAAACCCTTATTGACCATTTTTAAGAAAATCCGTTAATGTAATCCGCCATATTGGATCCGCCATTTTGGATTTTGAAAATCTGACCTCGTATTTGTAAGCAGCTACTCCAAAAGCATAAATTTGCAGTTATTGAGCAATTGCCGACTTCGAACCTACAATCGATTGGCTATAAATGAAATAATATACAAATTTTGCTTTATGGCCTACTTTGGGCGCCATTTTTATATCGCCATTTTGAAATTTTTATAAATCGCAGGTACTCTTTTGAAGCTGATACATTTTGAACGTGGTATTTTATATTTCCGAATCCTCTGCGTTGCAGTTTCCGGGTGTAAATTGAAGATTTATGCAAAAATTATTTCAAAATTTAGTGATTTTTTAGAAAAAAATGAAAGTGTGTTGGATCACTTTTGTTTCCAGAATCTTAAAGAACAGCCTTTTTTACGTAAGAATCATTGGGTGCAGATTTTATGGCTTGGCCATAACATTATCCGAAATCGCGCTGAAATTGGCGTTCTAAAAGTGTCCGTCCCGTCCTTAAAGGATTAAGAAAAATTAGCGTCAGTAGAAGCATTCGAAAGCATAAAGCATTTCATCAAATCAAATTTCAGGAAAATAATAATTATCTTAAATGAAAATTATGCTTTTATCATTTCTGTAAAATCGAAATAATATGAAACACAATTTGTAGTAAATGACAAATCAGTAAGGCAACAATCCTGCTTAACCCTTTGCGGCGCACATTTTTCTTTATACCGAAAACAGCTGAAAATTGTTACACGGAGGTTTTCGGGATCGCTGATTACGAAGTTAGATTTTGTAAATTCAAAATGGCGGCTCGAAGATGGCCGACGTAAATGTAAAAAATTGACTTGATTTTGATGAAAGTTGGTACTCGGGGGTTTTTCGGATCGCTGATTGCGAATATGAAGTCAGATTTTGTAAATTCAAAATGGTGGATCATAAATGTAATAATTTACTTGATAGAGATAAAACTTGATACTCTATGTACCCGGAATTTTAAATATATAAGTCAGAGATCAGATTCGTAATAAGCGACCCCAAAAACCCCCGAGAACACAGCTTCATCAATATCGGGTACATTTTCATATTTCCATCGGACATCTTGGATCCTCCATTTTGAATATTCAAAATCCGAGGCCAAATGAATTTTTAAAAATTCATCCGCCATATTGTTTCCGCCATTTTGTATTTTTCAAAACCAACTTCAAATTCGTAATCAGCGACCCCAGAAACCCCCGAGTACCAAATTTGGTTGTAATTTACCTTTTAGTTCGTTCAAAACCGATTTCTTTCTTAAAAATCGACGATTTTTTAAATTAATTTATTTATACTTGTTAATAATTTTGCGTAATTGCATTTATTATCCTTTTCGTTACGTACTAAAAAGCCCCCTCTACCACTGTAAAAAGATTTTTTGAATATTGCTTCGAAAGCATTGAAACTAGACAGAAAAGATGTGAATTAAAAAGGTGGTAATCTGGGTTACCACTGCGCCGCAAAGGGTTAACAGATATTTCACCAAAAGAAACTTTTATTGACTCAAAATTTAAAATAGTGTAATAAAAATTAATTTTTAGAAATATTCCGAATAACAATAACAATTTGGAAAATGTATGAATGTATGTATGTAAATATTAATTTGAAGTTATATCATTTTTTGCAGAACGTACGCCAACATGAAAGGAGTTGTGGAAAAAATAGACGCAGATCCGTCACCAAAAAAGAAAAAAATTATAAATCATATTTTTAAACGAGTTGTTGAACGAGATAGATTTAGAGCTGGCAATGCCCAAAAGTATCTCGACCCGATAGAAACAACAATGAACGCGATGAGAAAGGATCATCGTTTCGGTAAGTATTTTATGAACGTATATTTTATGCATTATTAACCTAAACATACATATTGTGATTCAAACTATTCTCTTGTTATGATGTTGCAGGAGCAAACGTGAGTGATTTCACGTTAAGTGAAATCTGCGCTCCGGAGGAACGGCCTAAGACGCCGACGATAAAAGAACATTGTTTCGGTAAGTATTTTATAAACGTATATTTTGTGCATTATTAACCTAAACATACATATTGTGATTCAAACTAATCTTTTGTAATGATGTTGCAGGAGCAAACGTGAGTGATTTCACGTTACGTGAAATCAGCGCTCCGGACGAACGGCCGAAGACGCCCACGCCCAACATCCAAGAAGAGAATTTGGGACCTCGGAGGATGGAAAACCCAAAGGAACTATTGAATCTGCTTTTGGAGTTTGTGCCTTAAGCAACATTTATTATTTTTATATTTATATTTTTATTTATTTATATTATTTAGTAATTTATTTGCGAATGTTGATATTTGTATATTTATATTGTAAATACATTGATTAGTTTACAGATGTGCCCTATGTTTATTAAAAATTTATTAAACCATGAACATACGAGTCTTAATTATTTAATTTATCATTTACAAACTGAGTTACTTTGCCCGTACCATTTTCCTACCAAATGTTGATAAATGGATATAACTGAAAAAATAAATGCATATAAATGTTATATATATATACATGAATCTGAATTATTGTAGTAGCCGACCTTATAGCTGAAAATTTTAAAATTATATCTCCTATGGTAATGGTCTCCTAAATGGTCATTTTTCACCTATTGCATCAATAAATAATGTTTGAATCTCAGGCGTAGAATTTTCACCCTCGTGAACTTCGCGCCGGCTTCGCCGTCTCTCGGGTTCTATTGTCGAGGCGTGAAACTTCATTTTACACGACCTCGATACAAAAATAACTATTTCTCCTGACCGCTTCGGAATGTCCTTATTCCATGCCTAGAACGCGGGACGAAAGTTGCCGATTCCGCCCGGGCGCCAGCGCGCATGCGCACTTCGTTCCCTTTACTCCCTAGGGACGGAAAGTGCCGCCAGCGGCAGTAATGGATGGGGTCGGGAGAAAATTAGCGTATGCCACAAGGGAGGCAAGCGCGCACACCTCGCAGGAGAGCTGCCCTCGCATAGCTCGGACAGCAAACCTCCCGCTCAGGAATCGCGCGCTTTCCTCCCTTGAAGCATAATGTACTATATCTCACGGCTAACCCGTACGGTTATGGATATTGCCGCACTGCACGGGTCTTCCATTAAAAACTGGTCAACGTTTACAAACTCTTTCGTTGATAGATATCCAATATATTATAGAGTTCGATTCAAAAATAGAAATAACGATTCCAGCATCTATATAATCTTAAAATTTGAATTCTTTCCAACTATCTTAAGTCTTACCATTTTATTACGAAAAAAAATGTGTGTATTTTCGCTTCTCAAATGTTATTTAAATTCGAATTTGTTCATGAAATTCTATTTCGAAATTATTTTTATCGAGATCGCTTTACCGAGAGGTTATAAACCATTACTGTGCAGTTGCACCAAAACACTTTACTGGTTTGAACTCGGAAAATTCCGAAGGAATGATGAAATATCTTCAGTGCATGCAACGAGCTTGCAAACATCCGAATTTGGCATCGAAGAATCGTTTTCTAGTAGCTCATGCTGAGTCGGAGTGAATTTACTCCACCGTCGATTTCTATATTTGTTATTGAGCTACAAACGACAGCAATTTTTCTTACGATTTGCAGATAATGAAAAGGCGACGTATACTGTTCTAAATTTATTCTTAAACCTAGACTTTAATTTTACAAAATAACCCATCATAAAATACAATGTTGCTAACAGAATCGACGTTTCAAATTTGCGGTACCCGGCATAGGTTTTTTCCCCCACATGAGTGGAGTTTTCCCTATGCCATTGCACATCCGAATGGGGTACCACTTCTTAAATTCGGCTCCAGCCGCAGTAGACGGAGACCTGTTAGGTATATGTTTGTAAAGGTCCTAAATGGCGGAAATATCAACAATATTGATGAAATTTAATAATGTAATCTTGTTGTATCGAGATAAGGTATTAGCGGCCTTAATCCACTAAGGACGGGAGACGCATCTATTTACGTTGATTTTCTACCTTCATTCTCAACAGAAAATAAGATTAATATTGACTTGAAAGTGACCAACGCTACCATTTTCGAGTATATGCTCTTTCGACTGGCTTGGTCAAAATTGCATTTAAATTGCTTTAAAAACCAATATGGTGCATTTAAAAAAAATGACCAAAGTTTCGTGTGTTTCGTTTTTTGAATTTTTTTCCGTATCAGTAATGTTGCCGTATCGGTACCTATCTGCAATCAAAAGTGCACAAAATGTATGAACTTCAACTAGTAATTTTTTTGTTATTTTCCGAATCAACCTAACCTCTTCAAAACGTCAATATTTCGGCAAAATAAACCTTATTCTATCAATTATGAACATTATTGATGAAATTCGCATCTCTAGTGGTACCTATTATTTTCCCTAAAACGGAGGTCCAGGGGTTTCCGGAGTTGCTGATCAGCAATTTGAGGTTAGATTTTTGATATTCAAGATGGCGGATCCAATATGGTGGACAGAAATTCAATAAAATGCTTCAAAATCGCGATTAAATGCATATACGGGGGTTTTTGGTGTTGTTCATCACGAATTTGAGGCTAGTTTTTTAAAATTTAAGATGGTGAACCCGATATGGCCGACCATATTTCATGAAATAATTGAAAATCATGCGATAATGTTTATACGGGAATTTTCTAAAAGAAAATTTTCCCAACTCAAACCACGTGCAGGTGGACGGCAAGAGTCATTTTTTTTATTTTTTTAAGGGTTGAGGAGAAATTGATCACATACCAACTACATTTGATTTACAAGTTTTCGTTTTGTCCGTTTCCAATTTGACACAATCGTTTTTGCATCACTCTTCGAGCCTCCCGAATCATTCGTAGTGACAGATAGATTTGCCATCGTTTAAATTTCATTACAGAATATTTCATGAGCAGATATTGTCATAGTAACCTGTTAGGCGTGCATGTGATTCGTAGTAAGCACCAAAGACACTTACTATAATTAGACTCCGCATTTTGTATCATTGCACATGTGTTCCGGAGTAAGCCTCAGAGAAACTTATTTTAAGGAGACTCCGCCTTTTGTATCATTGCATTAGCCTCTGGTGAATGAAAAGTGTGCGGACTTGGAGCAGAGAAGAATCGGTTTTAAGTTGATTCGGCCCATTGAATCTTTGGTTCAAATTCGAAAAGGAACCGCCGTTTAATATCGTTCGATATTTTTTTATGTGATGGTAATCATTTTTTAATTTTTAACAGGAACGTGGATAGCGCTCCTTGAGGTCAGTCGCAATTTGGCGTGCACTTGCGTCGAAATCACGTACGCGTATAATTGTACGGCCGATATTGCCTCCCACGTGGAGAACATAGAAAAAATTGTTGTTTATTTAAGGTCGATCGCGCGTTTTATTTTGCCCGTTTTGTACACACAATGAAGTGTTTTTTAGTGTTGTGTAACAATTCTTTGCAACAAATCGATTCCAAAAATAAATTTTGTATGTTCTATAAGGTTTGAGAAATAATATAAATAATGGAATATGAAAATGTTAACTTTAATATCGTTAAAAAATTCCAAGAATAAAATATGAATAAATATTTCTTTTTTATTGCATAAAAAGTCGTAACCATGTCATTCTTTATATTTTTTATTAATCATTTCGAACATCATGAAATATTGCCATTAACGGAGTTCAGCTGCAAGTGAAGTTTCGGATCCTTTACGTGCCAACATTTGTTTCCTGCAACAAACTCCACCGAAGATGGATTGGAACGTACTGGTCATACTTCTATCTTTATATGAAATATTAAGTCGAGAAGACGATGGTCAGCACATCCTTCACATATCACTGCATTACGTTAAAACACTTGTCATAATTAATTCTATTCGAATTTATTAGTTATTTTAATCAATGCAAGTTATCTTACAATATGTTTTTGTTTACATATAATTTTACCATATTGTACCTAAGCGAAAGCAAGGTGAAAAATGTTTCTGAATTTTCTTCACAAACCTACTTTGTGGAGAAATCGTGTCAAAATGCAGTAAATTTGCAGATGAATTTATTATGTCTTCAGACTTTGCGTTCAGAACGAGCATTTAAAGGAAAGTAAATGATTTTTTTTAAAAGAAAGAAAATATTTCAACAAATATACTAAATTTTGGAATAATTTAGACCAATTATTAACGTAATGAATTACAGTGCAAATGTAAATGTTTATATATGGTTAAAAAAATTGTTACTTTGAGTACTTTGAAATTTGTAAGATGTAGTTCTGTTAAATTTATATATCTGTATATTTATAGTCTTATTTACTCAGCATCATGGATCTGCAATTGGAAAACGATACGAGAGAAATAATTTAATAGGCTTGTCTGGAATACGTATTTAAAATTTTAGTAATTATTCATCACCATGTAAAATACTGCGCTATTGCATTTTCTTTTGTCAAAAGAAGAGACTATCGACGCCTATTACTAAGCCTATATAGCACATTTCATTTTTCGCCCTTAAGATTAACACGAGCGGAATTTGAAACGTGCTAGACTTCGTAAGACACGTCGTATTTATGTTAATGGTATTACTTCAGTTGATATCCATGCGATCGTCATAAAACAATGACATATTCATACTTTGACAAAAATATTGAGGATAAACCACATAATCTCTGAAGCGAATATTTGAATCAAGTCTATTCAAATATTTAGAACATACTTTCGGTATATCAGTTTAGCAGAATTTGAAGGAGGTAAATATGTAAGTGCTGAGCATATTGCGGATGTGTACCACTAATCCCTTTCCGGCACAGGCAATTGGCATAAAAAAATCTATATCTGAAGTAAAACTGACCGATAATAGAAGAACAAAAAAATACAAAACACAGTGACTCGCATATTTAATAAGATAGTATCTAACATATTTTACACCCCATATTTTACAACTTATATTTACACCCCAATGTTGTGATTTTCAATAATTTAACCTAGGTTTTTTAATAATTGTCACGTCACAATTTAAAGTACATTTCTAATTTGAACTATTTCACTGTTGTAAAATTTTAGATTTATCTGAAATTTCGCCAGCATAAATATAAACTTTAAATGTTCATATATATATATATACTTATTATTATTGTTTCCTATGCGAATAAATTGTATTTGCGTCATGAATATTTAATTTGATTGTCACTTTCAACGGAGCTTTCGGAAGGTTAGGAGAAGTGCTGTTAGGAATGCAACGCTCTTTTAGCGGCATATTTAATAATATCATGGTAATAACAAGTCCGTCATGAATATTAAACAATATTATCTATTTCAGTCATTATAAATGTATAAATTAATAATGTAAGGGAATGTCGTGCACGTTAGGACACTGTGCACGTTGAGACAGCTGAATATCTCGACTGGTTATTGTGGCGACGCGTATCTTTCTAATTTCAAGACACTGCGATGCCATTTAATTATATTTTAATAACATTTGACATGAAATTATATTCATTATTGAATTTTTTATTATTGTGACGTATTTCTTTCATTTTATGTATTTGCGCAGTTTTTCGTAATGTCACGTCGCATTCGGAAAACCAATTACGGAATTTCAGATTGGGATAATGTGGTAGTAGCAATCAAGGAAATAAAATTTGATTACAAGGGAATGCGATCCACTGCAAAAGCGCATAATATACCAAAAAGTAGTTTGGCGCGATATATTAAAAAACTGAACGACGCAAACACAGATATTTAAACTCTTGACGACGATGCAATGCTGAAGCTGATTAAAAGCGTTTCTTCGTACGATACTCCATCGTTGGTAAGTTTTTCGTTATCCGTTATTTAAAGTAAAGAACATAATGAATTTAAAATTTAGTAATTAACTTATATAATATATAAAAGACAATAAAAGTCTAGAACAATGGTTATGGTAGTGTTTATTTTCGAAATGTTATTGTTCGTCAAATAAATATAGTTATGTAATTTCTTAATATTTCGTAATTATGCTTAATTATCGTAAATACGAATTGAATATTTACGAATTTGAATATTTATCGAATAATTTCCAACTGTGGTTATCATTCATTAAAAAGCGGAATATAATTTTAAATTTAATTTTATAGGTTTTCTCACCCAACCGAGAAGAAGAATTAGTGGCGTCCATTAAAAAATGTTGTGATCATTATTATGGCCTGAGTATAGAAGACCTCAGATTGCTTGTCTTCCAATTCGCCAAAAATATTGATGCTCCATACCCACCAAGCTGGGATAAACATAAAACTGCAGGCCGAGACTGGTACTATGCGCTTATGAATTAGAATTAAGACTTGGCTTTACGAACGCCAGAACAAACAAGTTTAAATCGCGTAAAAGCCTTCTGCAAAGAAAACGAAGACCTTTTTTCCGGACATTTAGAATATGTACTAACGACTCATCCATTTCTACCATCAAATATTTGGAACATGGATGAAACCGGCTTTTCCACAGCTCCAACAAAAATTGGAAAAGTTATTGCAGACTGAAAAAGTAAGACAGGAAAAGTAACATAGAATTGCAGCATCCCATTGTTACAACCGTACCAGAAGTAGCTGCGCATAAAGAGGCCAGTACATCAGAAACAGCAAGTAATAAAGAAAAGAGACTGCTAAAAAAAAACAACCTGCATCGAAAGAACCGGCACAAAGAAACCTCCAAAAAAAACGCGGAAAGAAAAAATCTACTTCTTCATCATCAGAGGACGACGATGACGATGATGATGATGTCGATTGTTGTATTATATGCATGAAAAACATACCTCGCAAACAAACTCGCTACAATTCCATCGAATGCAACATGTGCAAACGCGCTGTGCACCTAAAATGCGTTAATATGCGAACAAGTTTTTTTATATGCGCAAATTGTAAATCTGATCAACTTATAAATGATATTTAATGATTATTTAATAATAATAATATAAATAACATGCATTTTATGGCTTATTTTTCATATTTGAAAGTGTCCCAACCTGCACGGCAAATTTTTTTTTCTCATAAATGTGTTTTCATTAAAATGGCTATAACTTTTGACTCGAACACGCTATTACATAATTTTCTATGACAAAGTTGTAGCCAATGATCATACCTTTTTATTGATATTTTACATCTAACATAATTCGGATCCGTTTCAATGCCACACACTAAAAACGAACCCCGTCCCACACTGCACGACCTAACAATTAAATTATAAGAAAATGTAGTAGATTAATTATTAAACTAATTTTAACAATCTGACAAAAATGTAAGGCAACACCTTTGCAAAATATCGAATACAGGGTTATACGATAATGTAAAAATTATAAAAGAAAAAAAAAAGAAGAAATTTTAGTAAGTAACATAAACGAATCTCAATTGCAGAAGATATAATTCCCGTATAGGAACGTCGGTGATTAGGTGGTCAAAGGCCGACTTTCGAATACGGAGGTCCCAAATGTAAATTGAGATAGTTATTTTTGTATCAAGGGCGTAAAATAGAGTTTTACGCCTCGACAATAGAACCCGAGAGACGGCAAAGCCGGCTCGAGGTTCATGAGGGTGAAAATTCTACGCCTGAGATTCAAACATTGTTTTTTGATGCAGTAGGCGTAAAATTTTTTACGCCTCGATTTTGCGGACCTAAAATGCCAATTTCACGCCTCCGTGGGCTGAAAATTTATTTTACGCCCCAGAAGGCGTGAAATAGGGGTTTTACGCCTGCAAATGAGGGCGTAAAATGACTATTTTACGCCTACTGCATCAAAAAAATATTTTTTATTGTTATTTATTTATTATTATTATTGTTGTTTTGTTAAATTCCAGCAACACTTAACAAATTACTTCACGAAATAAGTCAATACATTTTGATATAATCATTACAGTGAATTATTATATCGTGAGTTACCATTTATTTTTATTATTCCTTATTATTAAACTCTTCAACGTTGTACACGAATGATATTGTTGATAATTCGATAGTTCATCGATGGTAATATGCTGAATATTTTAGGCGGATATCGTATGGTTTATCAATTTCGGTTATATTTTTTCGTTATATATTTTGATTTCATTATAATCAATAAAGTAAACCATACTATTTTTTTTTATTTAAAAAATATGCACAGAAAGAAAAGTTTAAAGGATTCAGCCAGAAATATGGCCAATACAACCATATTTTCTGTTAAAGATGGCTACATTTGACAGACCGTATTGTTTTATTAAACAAACATTTGACATCTAAAATTTCGTAAAACTTGTTGAATTATAAAATTTATTAATCTTTTTCGGTCGTTGTCAATACAATGTTCAACTATATATAAGGAGAAAAAAATTCGGTTAATGAGACCATGGAAAAATGGCCGTAACATAGAATAATAGTATATAATTAACAACGTACAAGATTCTCCTTAACTTATGTTACGTTTGCAATTCAGAATACAGTAATTATTATCATAAAATATCTACTATTTCACTAATCAGGAGCATTTAAAGTAACTTTTCAATTGTAAAACTACGGTACATTTCAGGTTATGTAATTTGATGATGTAAAACAATGTACTTAAAATGGTTTAATAAACAGAATTGAATTGAAAACTTTTATTATGCATTGGTCGGCTCGACCGTATGTAAACTTAGACATAACAGATTAGTACAAAAAATAAAAATAAAAATATAAAGTAACATAGTATACGCAATGATAATAGATAATAATACAATTACATAATATACGCTATAAGATATTAAAAAAAAATAATATGTAAGTAAAGAAAAAAGATCTAATCGGCGCGCGATTACGATAATCACAATGTATGTTATGATACGAGATCGTAAAGATTACAAGGCAGGTACAACGACGTAAAGTAGTCATCCGACGAAGGATAAACGTAAACATAACGCATATACAACTAAAATATGTACATTAAATGCTAACGCGACGTAGTCTAACAATAACGAGAACGAAGAGACTACGGATGCGCAAAGAATATAAAAAAAAGATGATAAAAATAAAATACAACTGCAATCGCAGTATAAAAGTTTACTCAACGCTACTTAAAAACTAGGTGCTAACGCGGCGTAGGTGCGAGCTCAGAGCACCTCGGAAAGTCGTAATATTGGGTGCGTTACGAACACTGGAAGGAAGAGAGTTCCAAAGATAAATAGCTTCGATCCAGAATGAGTTACGAAAGTATTCGGTGTGACAGACTGGTAGTCGATAGTCTGAGTGAGCGAGCCGTGGTGAAAAACGTTGTGATGGATGCACGGGGACAAAATTAGCATGAAGGTACGAAGGCTGGGATGATGACAATATCTGGTACGTTAACGTCGCTAAAAAGTAATTCCGACGATCTTCAGTTGATAACCAGTTTGCTCGAGCCCAGAATGATGCGAGATTTTGATCCCTACGGAGCCTGTAAATATATCTCAGCGCGGAGTTCAGTAATCGGCGAATTTTTAATAACAAATACTGAGATGCATCACGGTAAACTACACAGGCGTAATCGATATGCGGTAAGACCAGTGCGTTAACCAGCATAAGTTTAAGTCTGGTGGGTAAGGTAGAACCTCTGAACCGTAACCGATGTAAGGTAAAGTGAACTTTAGAACAGATCGACGAAACGTGACGGTTCCAAGTTAGGTCCGAAGAGAGAAAAACTCCAAGGTCGCGCACCTCATCGACGTATGGGACCGTATATCCGTTGACGATTATTGGTGGGACTTCCGTGGTTTTTAACGTGGCTAAGTTGTATCTAGAGCCGAAAATAATGGCTTTTGTTTTTTTACTGCCCAATTTAAGTCCGCATTCCTGGGTCCAAGACAGAAACGTAGCAATTTCGGCGTTCAATTTGTCCACGGTCTCGTAAGACGACTAATCGGCGTAGTTAGATAGAACTGGGTGTCGTCCGCAAAAACCACTGTAGTATCACGACAATATCGCATACGCGCGAATAAAGTATTGAACACTATAATAAATAATATTGGCCCCAGGCTCGAACCTTGCGGTACTCCAGATGTTGTTGACACCTCAGGGGCCAGAACTCCGTCCAGGCCCTTGATCGTTTGGGAGCGATCACTAAGGTAAGAATGCACCCATGTGGTAGCGATGTCATCAAAACCAATATTCCGCAAACACTTCAATATGAGCGAATGACCTAGTGAGTCGAGAGCCTTGGAAATGTCGAATAAAACCAGAATAGTTATAAAACCCTGTTCAATCCCATATCTAACGTCATCCAAAATCTTCAGTAAGGCGGTCTGCGTGCTGTGAAACCGATGGAATCCACATTGATGAGAGTGAAGAAGATTATTCGACTCAATATAATTGACAAGTTGCCTGGTTACCAAAGAGTCAAGCAGCTTGGCGATGGGGAGGGTTAGCCACAGGTCGAGTATCATTCGGAGACGTTGGATTGGAGCATTTATTCAGCGGGATGATGAAAGCTCGTTTCCACGAATTTGGATAAATACCAGTTAACAACGACATATTAAAAATGAAAGTTAACGGCACGACCACTGCTGACAAAATCTTCTGCAGGTGACGCAGCTGCAACCCGTCAGGACTCGGGCCTTTCGATTTATTGAATGAGGCATTCATCACTCTAAGCACGTCATCAATAGATACAGTAGAAAAGGTGAAAGTAATCAGAATAAAGTAATCAGAAAGTTACAGAATAAAATTGTGTAACAGTTAAATAGAAACAATTTTTTTTTATATTGTCAGTGAGCTACGGATTGAGTTTTTGGATGCAGAACTTTCTCACAAGTACGCGAATCTAAGATATTATGTATTCAAGCAGCCCCCGATGAATTGCTCAGTAAATGTAAATGTGAGTAATTTACATGGTGTCCAAAATCCCCGAAACTCATAGAATTAAAATTCTTTTTATGTTTTTAAATTCATATACAAGGTTATGGAAACTCTTTTAGCCGGTAAAAGAAATATTGCAGTCTATCATAACAGTTTTTTAATGGGTATTATAATTCTAATATCTAGTAACAATTACCCAATACATAACCAACAAAATCCCATATATGTAACAAAATTTGTCCAAAAAAACCGATTTGAAAATGCCTATTTTTTATACAGTACATAATAATTACACGAATAACAAACAATAAAAATATACAATAAACATCTTCAAATTTCTAAATACTATGTACTTATTAACCTTTATAGGCCAAGAAACCCTTTTCCACCTGCTTCTGTCTGTGTTATCAGTAATGTATGAAGTTATGGTGGTGAATACTGGATACAAAAAAGCTGATAACTACCAGACAAGAACACAATTGAATGAAAATGAGCAATTGAAGGAAAGGGGGAGGGCGGGGGGCATATATAGTGTTCAGTTTACCTATAATAGTTTTAAGATATGAGTTAACATCTGAAAAAGATCAAAAATCCTATTATTAATTAATTATAAATCCGTAACATTTTTTCCAATAAAATGACCGAAATTTTAGCTATTTGATTTGGAAAAATAATTGGTTTATCAATATTCCTGGCCAAATCAACAAAAATTCTGGTTTTAGTGTATGGATTAATAAATACGCAGGTACGAGTGTACTTTTCAAAATATATGTCCAAAATGTCTACCATATAATAAGATAGCCTATATTTATTTAAATTCCACATGTTTGAAATTGTATAATAGATATTACTGACCATAAAAGCGTATGTATTTTTCCAAATGTATAAAGACGAAAATCGTTAAAAGTGTGACATAAATTCAGTTTCGAATGTCTTTACTTTGTTATTGTTTATATTATGGACTATAAACAAACCAGAGCTAATTGTAGTATCATTAGTTACATTATTAAAGCAGAGCTAATTTCTATTAATAAAATATAAAATTTTACAAATTATGTGATGTTGTTTCTGACTTTATATCATACTTAATGAATAATTGCTTTTTATACAAATATTTTTAAAAGTCCATTTTTGTATCAGTAAATATTCAAATTTTATAAAATGCTTATATTAATATATGAACTTCATAAATACTTTATACATTTTTTATAGAACCATTTTTAGATTATATATATGGGTGATTCTCCGGAAACAGGACATTTTCGTGTCTTTACGTTATCTCTTACAAAAACTTAAAGTTACAAAAAACTGGTGTAAAATGACATTTAAAGACTAAAAGAAGAATTTTTGATACGTCCAAACCTCTAAGTTCAAAACTTGAAAATATTAGCGCTATTAAGAAACCGAATTATTTTAATTTATTCAAATAATATTTCTATAGTACAGCTCAAACTGTACAATTTCTCTCTGTATAATATTTAATTAAATCAATATATATACTTATAATTATTGAAATATTAATGTCCTAAGAAATTTCTATGAGGTAACGACAATGCGTAAACTGGTATAAATGAATTGGAAATAATTAACTTTGTTACTAAAACTTCAAAGAAAAAACACGACACTTTACTAATCCTCCATAGAAAATTGAAAAGAGAACATATTTACCTCATGATACCACGTATTTTTATTGAATTAATTGTCGTCACCCGTCCTAATTTTGGTGTTTTGATACAAACAGCAATTATAAAACGATGAAAACTTAATGATTAAAGGAATAAACGTTACTGGCAATTTGCTTTTTAATTTATTATTGTTTAAAATATGTAAAATTGGATTTTTTTACAAATTTTCATTGTCGTCACCTTCATTGTCGTTACCAAACATTTGGCGTATCAGGTACGAAACAAGAACAAAGTGTAACCTGTAGCAGAAAATATTTTTCAAATCATAAATAACATTTATATTTCTCTTCCTCTTAGACATTTATTTAAATATAATTTAAAAAACCACAAAATTAAACTTTATATTTGTTACAACGTTATGAATCAAGTTTATTATGAAATAATATTCTTTATTAAAATTATGAATATAATATTATCATTGTAGTTACTAACCAACGACACATTAACTTTAATAAATTTATTTTGTCCAAAACTTCTTCAAAAATTCATGTGTTTTTCTTAATTTTTTAATTATTTCTTAATAAATAATCTTCATTTATTCACAAAAATGCACTAAATCAGATATGTACATTATGTTTTTGACTCTTTAGAGTTATTTTTTTCAAGTTTTTAATAAGCAATTGTTGGTTTATATAGCCGTATGAAAATGCGTCATAGTAAAAGTCTTCCCCTTTCCTTTAAAATAATTTTGTAGCGTGACTACTTTAACAATAACTTAACTTGGTGCTAATAAGCAAGAATCCATTAAAAAAAAACGAATTTACAGTAACTTAAAAAAAAAATGTTCATTCTTGAAAATGCCCTGTTTTTGGAGAATCACCCATATATAAGTTTGTATTTTATACAATTTTTATAAAACTTTTTCGCCTGGGATATTACACTCTACAGTTCGTAACGTAGATTTTAGCCCCTTTTCCACGTTATAATAAATTATGAATTTATTTCTTGGTTTAATCGATTATCTTACTTGCAAGAATATTTTAAACATTTCCTTCTATGTTTTTAATCATCAAAAATTCCAAAAATCTTAACAAAACTATAAGGGAGGCATGGGGTGTACCGCTCACCTAAGGAAAGTACTGCTTTTAATAAATGCATAAATAATTTCAGATTTGTTTAACGATTGAAATCGATTCTATAAAGCCCAAACAGTACACAGAGAGAAAAAAATTGTTAATGGAACCACGAAAAAATAGTAGAATCAATTTTAACCTCTGTAAGTCGTAGAATTAACTATATATAAGGTTAGAGTTGGTATTTGAGGTTATGTACGAACGATTTAGCAATCGGAAAATAGTAAATGGAACAATTTCATTGTACCATTTACATGGAAATAGTTAATGCAACAACTTTTTGGATTTAGGCGTTTTACTATTACAAAAAGGTTCCGTTAACTATTTCCTTTCTCTCTGTGTAATATACAAAAAGATCTGCATTTTTACTAACGCTAAACGCATTGAATTATAGAATTTAATAAATATGAACGATCCAACAGGATCTCCTGTCAATGTGGATAATACCGCTCACTATATTTAAGTTATTAAACTTATTCTTATTAACTTAGTACCCAACCTATGAAATTCGATGATATTATAAATCAATTTGTTTTTAACTCACTTATGTACATTCAATGTATATGATTAATTTTAAGAAGTTCCATTTTAGTACTTTCTGTCCATTTATTTGATCAACAATATGTAAAATATGTCATAAACTTTCTGAGCGGTTACCCACTAACGCGCAGCGTTGAAAAGTAATGAATAATTATAAATCAATGTTGTTTTTAGTAGTTTACCAAATACCATTTGATAATTAACAGTACTACGAGTCTATTGTTTCTCATTGGATACTAGTAAAAAGATGGAAAACCGTATATTGTAAAGACCAATTCTTATCGTATTTTTGTCAACTAGGTTAGAAAACTTTCTAATTATTTTTAATCAACTTTTAGCAATAAACGATGTAAATTACTTCGACCCAGACCAAGTCTGGACGAAGTAGTGAGATTGGTCACTTCGGGCATATTACCCTATAGTTTTTCATCAAAGGTCGACGTTTCAGACCCTAAGGAGCCCAAATCGACAATAAAAAAATGTGTGTCCGTGAACTTGTACGAACGCACGTACCGTTTTTTTTTGTCTCGCGATAACTCGCGTACGGATGAGCGTATTTACATAAATTTTCTTTTAAAATACGCGTCTTGGCATAACTTAGATCTGATTATATTTTGGCGCAGATGCATCCGTCCATTACTAAAAAACATTAGCCCGAATTAAGTTTCTTTGTAGTTTTTTGCATTTATTTTGAAAAATACAAATTTAATTAAAAAATGTTTAAAACAAAAAAGATAAAGCATGAAATTGTCTACGAAAAAGGTACTTGTATGCATTTTCTTCCTAAAGTCTATTCTTCCTAAAGATAATACCATAAAAACTGGTTAAAATGCTTATGACTATTATGTTTAACAGATATGATGGTTTTAGTGTATGGATTAATAAATACGCAGGTCCCAGTGTACTTTTCAAAATATGTGTCTAAAATGTCTGCGATCTAATAAGATAGCCTATATTTATTTAAATCCCTCATGTTTGAAATTGTATAATAGATATTACTAAGCATTTAATCAACCTACTAGTAAATACCATTTAGAATATTTGTAATAACGGCCAATGGACATTTTTCTATGTCTAGTTAAAAAATATTTCGAACATGGTAGCATAGCAATTTTTTAATGTTTTTAATTTGAGTGAAGCTAACACTAAAAACCGATATCGATAAGAATCAACAATTTAACAAAATTACATCTTAGTGATGTACTGAGGTTTGTTGGGTGATTTTCATATTTAAAATTTAGGATGCCCCATATGCGTATAAAGTGGAAACCAGATGATTTTTTTCATTAATTTCTCACTAGTATCATGTATTTTTCCAAATGTATAAAGACGAAAATCGTTAAAAGTGTGACATAAATTCAGTTACGAATTTCTTTACTTTGTTATTGTTTACATTATGGACTATAAACAAAGCAGAGCTAATTATAGTATACATTATTGTTATTATTAAAGCATAGCTAATTTCTATTAACAAAATATAAAATTTTACAAATTATGTAATGTTGTTTCTGACTTTATTTCATAATTAATGCATAATTGCTTTTTATACAAATATTTTTAAAAGTCCATTTTTGTGTCAGTAAATATTCAAATTTTATAAAATGCTTATATTAATATATGAACTTCATAAATACTTTATTTATTTATTTATTTATTTATTTATTTATATACGGACCTTACAAATTGGTCCTTAAAAAATTATATACTTTGTACATTTTTTATAGAACCATTTTTATATAGATATAATCTAATTATCTAATATATAAGTTTGTATTTTATACAATTATTATAAAATTTTTCCGCCTGGGATATTACACTCTACAGTTCTTAACGTAGATTTCAGCCATTTTCTACATTATAATAAATTATGAATTTATTTCTTGGTTTAATCGATTATTTTACTTGCAAGTATATTTTAAATATTTCCTTCTATGTTTTTAAATATAAAAAATTCCAAAAATCTTAACAAAACTATATGCACGTATAAGGTAAAGTATACTGGGTCGCCTTGCTTACGAGTCCAACCAGTATACTTCGGACGAAACGATGCATTTTGTACAAAATACATTTTTTTCAATACTGTCGCCAGAGGGATACTGAATCTGTTTTTGAAGTAAATTCATAATTGTCATATATTCCGTCAGCAGAGAAGACATTCAGTGGCAAACAATATTTTTCGATTTGAGGGGAGTAAAATGACGATTCATTCTATCACACAAATTAAAAATGTTTACGAATCACTGCGATGCGCAGCACTGACTAGCGAGTTTGTGTTTTTAATGGAAAATTGGTGTAATACCCCGCTACTGCGCGTTTATTTGTATTTACAATTGTCGTTTTCTATTGTCTCCCACCATTACCATAATGTTGTAGAAAATTATAAGAAATCTTCTTTGATACGAAAAAAAATATATCTCCGCGTTAGTTCGCGTCTACCAACCTCCCCAAAGAGGAGCACGCGAGCAAATCGAGACGCGATTCCTCTGCCACGTGCGCCTCTTTGGGGAGGTTGGTGGACGCGTTAGAAAAATTAAAAATTTCCTCCTGGCCGCAAAGTTTTATAAATTTTGTTTTTCGACGAATTTGAGGTTGAGAGAGTTGGAAGGCAATAAAATTTGAATAAATTAGGAAAGAAAAAAACAAAACGTTTCGACTTATATACGAATCCTCTTTAGTTGAACGTCACATGATGCGACTGAAGGACTCTGATGAGTAAATGTAGTAAATGAATTAAAAGAACGTAATACATTTATTATTTTTATTGTATATATTATACAGTTATGATTTTGGAAATAATAATTTACTTTTATAAAATCAATTTGCAGTTGCGAATGTGGATAAACTATACACCTACCTATTATGAAACACAAACATGACAGCATATCCCTACTGTTTTACGTGCAATGTGCGTATTTTGAAAATAAGCATTGTTCACTCGGAAAAAATATCTTCACACTTGTTGAACATATTTTAACTTCCTGATTCCAACTATGATTATAAAAATTATCGGTCGGGAACTTTTACGCACCTAGTTTCATAATATACTATTAGGCATTACCAAACACAATGGCGCTTCTCCAAGTGGCGACTCTGGAGACATTGTTGGATAATGCGTCGATGCAATGTCGAGACCTAACCTTTTGGACAAAGACTCTGCGCGACAACAAGGCTTATTGCAACGTGCTCGTTTTAAGTTAATTCCTTGATCAGGAAGACAGTTCGTTTCTTTCGTCGAATAGGAAGCTTCTCCGTAGTTCACCGGAGGATAAATGTAAATTTTAGGTGACGCGATCAGATTATAACATTGGACGAGAGTAACCGAAGAATGTCCATCCTTAACAGGGCCGAGTCGCCGAGTGTTATCACCGCACAATTCGATTTTGCCGCGAAGTTCGTTTTCCTGTCCCAGCCACTTTTGCACTTGACGCATTGTTAGATTCCTCCTTAATAACATTACCACGGGTTTCTTTGAATACACATGTAGCCTGAATTCTTTGTATGTTCATAATTCACTCTAATTAGTTCAGAAGCATTAAAATAATATCAAATTTCATGTTGTATCAGTAATAACTGACAGTCAATTACACAGCCCCACAAAAAAAGTGTTTTGGCAGAGATACTACACTACTACATGCCTATGTATTCTTGCCCCCCGAATCCGAAGTCAGAATAGTACTGGAACATACCGTAGACTGGGCGTTTCGAGTTATGATGACAGAAAGAGTTAAAAAATCGGTTTATCGCGATTGACTTGAAAAGTATTAGTTTCAGATAAAAACATGTAGAGAGTAAATTGCAGGCAATAAAAATACTTACAATTTCATTTTTTATTAGACCTTGCACGACCAATATTCGCCGGGATAGAGGTTTTCTAAAACATACAAAATTTTTATCTTATAAGAAGCAGCAACTTTGATCGCTTGTTTTTTCAATATAACTGTCCTTTCGGTATAAATACATCAAGAGAATATTAAAGATAATTAGATGATCTACAATTTCACAGTTTATTGGTCCTCAAAAACGAAAAACCATCTTTTTTTCGAAAATAATGCCACTTCTTTTCCTCTCCTAAGTAGACTGTTTTTCTAGTTTTTCTAGTTACTTAGAGGTTTCCGTACATTTTTTTATTATTATTGAAAGTCGTTGATAAATCAGGAATAAAATAACAATGAACTTTTTATATATGAAATTTCTAGAACCACTCAATAGATGCGCTTCAGTAGCATATTCTCGAAAGCACTAAAGTCTCAAGTGTTTAAGTGTTTTTATTTTCTATTTCGTTAAAACCATAATTTTTAAAAAATGTATAGTAATTCTGGCTACTCTGCTTTTATTTTTGCTAGAATTTTTCGAAAATATTTCAATTTCTTTTAGTAAAAATAAAATTTTTAATATCTTTTACTGAATCCTATAAATGCCGTTGATTAAACAACAAAATTTTATAGATTCAACAAATACATTTTGATGTAAATGCAAAATATTCAGTTCTTATTTTAAAACACTTTGTTGTTGGGTACATTATTACATAATATCCTAATTGTTCATCAAAATGTAAATCATTAACCCACTATGGGTATTTAGTGTTAGCATGTAGTATATTGTAATAGTTATATTATTTGATTGATTTGTTTGAAAGCGTTATCATCATGTGATATATTACGATGGCTTTTACAAACGCCATCGTAGAACAAAGTCTAATGAGGCCTGGTAATGATATAAGTTAACTTAAAAGGTTTATATTACAGCAATATACATATCGTTTACATGTGATGTAAGCGTATTCTGAAAAGTATACTATATTAAATGAATGCGCAGTGGTTCAAGATTCTTCTTTTCTTACCTTTTCCTCTTATTATTAACTCTTTCATGTTGAGATTTATTATTTTATCTTAACATAAAATATATTTCAAAATATTAATTAATTTGATTCATATTTGTTGCCTATGCAAAGATATTTTGTTGTATACAAAAAAATCCTACTATTTCCCAAAAAGTCACATTTAAAGCTTTATAAGACATTTTAAAGATAATGTAACAGATGTCCCTATAAAAGAAATAATTAATTGAAAAAGTGCTAATTCTTTCAGTATAGAAATCGTCTATCGGCCTACATATAAAGTAAATGAGGTGATAATTAATTATTGGACTGGAACGCTATCTAGTGTCGATAGGTGGCACTTACATCTCGATATTGCGTATCGCTTTACTAAAAGTAAGATAAATTAAATAAATTAAAAATCTTTATCTATTCCAGTTTACTATTATACGAAGACATAAATATGACTTCTTTAAGAACTCCTTCTAATCAGTATATAAGTTTTCTAAAAACGTTCAAGTTGCCTTAACCCTTTAACGCTCAAATGGCCAAAGTTTTGACGTCAACTTCAAGCCGGTGCCTTTTAATTATAACCCGCGGGGAAAAACATTGGGATACATATTCTGGTGTGAAAAAGTCTCATCTTTCGAATGGCATAGCTAAAATTGTTTCTTTTTAACAACAAACGAATAAAAACGCTGATTTTCGATTTGTTTTTTTTAAAAGGAATTTTTTTAACAACGTTGTTGGTACTTAAGAACATTCTAACCCATCAGGAAGCGGGACCCGAATGTTGTACTTCCAAAATATATTTTTAGATACTTTGATTTTTATTATTAAACGATTCAAAATGGCGTCGGAATGCCCGCAATTATTGCAAAATCACAGAAATGTGCACTTTTGAAGTCTAATCTAAGTTTCAGAGGGAAAAATAACTTTTGTCAGCTTCGAGGCAACAGATTGGATGCACTTTAGTAAAATTAGCTCATACAATTGATTTTGAAGATCGCGACCGTGATGAGTCAGCTAAAATAACGTACTTACACAGCTTTATAGCTACTGTATAGGACCATTAGATCTAAATTCATTATTAGCTTATCAAAATTCAAAATTGCGGATCCAATATGGCGGACCACAAAATAAAGAATCGCCATCTTGTTTCCGCCATTTTGAATTTCACAATTTTGACATCAGATTCATAATCAGTGACCTCGAAAACGTAAAGGCACCAAGTTTTATAAATTTGGCACTGCAATTATAAAAGTTAGTATATCAACATCCGTCATATTGGATCCGCCATATTTATTTTCACAATTTCGAAATCAAATTCGTAATCAGCGACCTCGAAAACGTAAAGGCACCAAGTTTTATCCACTTGCCACAGCAATTTTAAAAATTAGTATATAAACATCCGCCATATTGGATCCGCCATTTTGATTTTCACAATTTCGACATAAAATTCGTAATCAGCGACCTCGAAAACGTAAAGGTACCAAGGTTTATTCAATGTCCACTGCAATCCTAAAAGTTAGTATATCAACGATCCAATATGGCGATATTGGATCCGCCATTTTGAATTTAAAAATTTTGACCTCGGATTCGTATTCGGCGACCCAAAAAATATGAGGAAACTCATTTGTATTGTAATCCATTCGTTACAAGGTCGATTTGTCCGCCTGGGTCGTTGATAGACCCAATTTTATGTATTTAGGCCGCCATTTTTACTTCAGAATCGGATTCAGCGACCCTTAAAACCTTAGGGTATGTAAGGTCAAAGTAAAATATTAATTTTTTGGTTTTCAAAATTGCGATTGTTCCAAAATCCCCCAGTTTCCCTAGTAGAGTCATCTTCATGACCAGAGGGAAAGAAGATTCTGTAATGACAATCTGAGATTAAAATTATTGCAGTTTGATGGATGATTCTTCGCACAAGATTCTCAATGCAGTCTTATAGAAGATCTTCAGCAGAAGCTTTTTTTTATAAATACTCTGCATAGTGGTATCTGAATACAGACTGAATGCAGATTCTTATGTCTGGTAAAATGGTACGTGATTCTCATACAGATGACTGGAAGAATCTATTAGCAGAATGTTAGTTTAGCTAGACTAGAATATTAAGGGAAATTCAGTCGATTGCTATTTCATAAGTTACTTAGAAATTTGTTTGAAAGCTGAAATTTATAATACTGACATACATACACGTATACACTAGGGTGTCCGTAAAAAATTGTTTTTTGGCTTTGGAAAAGTTTGTAAATGATGTCTAAGTAAAGAAATTTCACTTTATTTGATATATAAAAATCGCTATTTATTCCATTTTTTTGTTATTTTTCCAATCTAACTCAGTCCTCTCTATACATAGCGCAAAATTACCTCGAAATTAGCTTGAAAAAGCCTACAATTTACTCCAATAACATTTTACGGTTCGATAAAATTTAAACCTAAGAAATCGTCAAACTGAAAGAAATTTTGTCATCCCTCCTTGTGACAACCTCTGAAATTTTGTCAGATTTCAGGTATCACTTACCGTTTTTGAAATATTTCAGAATTTTGAAAATTTACAAATTTTCAAAATCAGTTTGCATGTAAAGTATATTATAAAGTATATTATACACTAGAATACCTGGAATGAAGATTCGGTATACAATTCATTTAAATTAATGATTAATAAATAACTTGAATGCCTAAGTTTAAGATACAAATTTTCAGATTCTCTTTTTTAAAATAATCGACATAATTAATTTTTTTATTCGTTTTAAGAAACATTCTTTTGAGTATAATATTCCAAAATGTGATATTGCAAAATTACATTTTAAACACTCCATGATTGCACAAAAATTGTGCAAATAATTTGTGAAAAAAAACGTGAATTAAAAATTATTAATCGATTTTTCAAAATTCCGGCTATTTTCTACGCTATATATGTATATGATCTCCTAGAATATTTTAAAGCAATTTGCCGATAATTTACCGTGCTAAATGATTTTGTCTTATCTTTTAAGTTCTGGTATTTTCGTAAAAAAAAATCGAATCTTCATGATTTTGTACTGAAAAGTCCATGGTGACGCAGTAATGCAGACTGCATTCAATATGAGTTTCAATTGGTTATAGCGAAGATTCTTCTTATAGGTTTTGGCATAAACAATCGTATTAAGGTAGAGTTCATAACGATGAAGATTCTTCCCACAGACTGCGATTTATTTTATAAAAGAAACCAAAGTTTTCCTTCAGAAAACAAAGCAAAAAAGATTCTGCAGTTAGTTAACACTTTCGATTGTTTAGGAAGGATCAGACGGCAGATCATCGCGCAAATTCGGACATACTCCATTTACAGTCTTCAGCAGATCTTCTCTCAGTCTGCTTGCAGAATTCGCTCATTTGGCCGCGAATGCGCAATGGGTTAATCAAATTAACTCTGTGTTCATTTCGCTGATATTTGCCAAAATTTATTTACTCTCTACTAAGGTCAAAGCTTTAATTCTTGGCTTGAATGTATTTACAATCACATTTCTGGGTACGTTTTGTACTTACATACATTGCAAATTTTGCTTCAGAACGATTGGTTGAAGGTATCGTACTCAAAAAGTTAAAGCAAAATAATAAGAAATTTGACGCCACTTGACTTTTTAAACATCATGGAATAAAATAGAAATCGGTTTCAGTTTAAATCATATACCATCGATTTGTGTTTAAATACACAATTTAAAATTAAATGTATGGAAAAATATAATAAATGAATCAGATTAATTTAGTTACTGACTTAATTTATTTTGCCTTTTTCATTATAATTAAATTTAGTTGGTTAAAAGTAGAAACTTTTAGCTATAAGAATTTAACGCTTAACTGCACGAACATGAAAAAGTTGGGAATCAAAAATATGTATTTGCAACTTATTAAAGTAAGTTACAAATGTAAATTGATTTACAAATTTAATAATGAAATAAATTTACGTATTATATCTAAGATCAAATAATTCAGAGGGAAAACTTACCAATATATTATAAGAATCCGTGATGTGGTACAAACGGTATCATCCTATACATAAGTACACTGAAAGCTAAAACTTGGTTGGTGAAAAAAATTTAAAAGCATGCGTTTTTATTTATTTTTCTATTCAATTTTGAATAAACATTATTTATTGAGTTATATTTATAGTTTGTATTTCGTAACTACAAACAGCTCTGTCTTATAGGTGACAAGTGAACATGGATGAATATCAGGCAGTTCGTTGATATTTTTCATCACACAATGGTTGTTCGCTTTCAAACGGTACGCAAAGCAGTGGTCGTCGAAATATAGTATACGCAACGGTTCAAAAAGTATCTGAGTTGCACTTTCGGTAACATAAATTTTTAGAATTTTTCCAAAAGTCAGCAAATCGTCAAGGCCAATTTCATCCACAATAATCATGCCGATTTTGTATTCGATTCCATTATTGTCCACATTACTAGTAGAAACAATTTTTTCTTCATTCTTGCTGTTTGGAAAATATTTATGCCTGGTAAAAGCGTCAACATTTTCAAACTCTTTAAATGCGGGTCATGAGCTGGTTTCAAGCTATTTGTGCAGCGTAAGTATGCTAATCTTAATTGACTCTTTATGGCTTGTGTTTTCATTAAATTTCTGCGATTGCTAGAAGTGACAGCTGTCAATTTCAATAACCTGTGCTTTGACTCAAACCTCATAGATTAAAAATGTGTAAGAGGTCCATTGTGAATCATTCAGAGGTCCACTGCGATTCATTCGTACGAACTATATGTGTCATATTGTGAAACTTGTATCTCAGTTCGCCATATAGTTTTTTATACAATTCAAGAAACTTGGAAATTAAAGTTTCTAGTTCAATGACATGACCATTCACAAATTGCGGGGATGTAACAATGTCTACAATTTTTCGAAACATAATATATAAGACCCATGTTTTGTTATTTTCATCAACTTTCTCGCCAACAAATAGTCCAAAATATCTTGTAAAATGCATCATTTCAGATGCCGACATTTTAAACCATTTTTTGGTTTGTATGAGTTGTTTTTTTTATAATCGGTATTCTATTAAAATTCTCACATGGACCATAATCAAATGTCTGAATTCTGTCATTCATAAACTCTAGAGTAAATAATTTTTGCTTAAAAATTAAGTCATTGCAAATTTCAACCATTGTATAATTTGCTGTGCCTTCAAATATATCGTGCATAGAATCTAAAGAAATATTTTCACATTCGTGAAATCATTTTACTTCATTGAATACGCATTTTTCTTTAATGCAAGTTTCCGTCGGTAC
>JAQOWT010000256.1:0-27942 GCA_030407085.1 Trichopria drosophilae
ATCAACATCAAAATGTAACGTTTTGTCCTTTGAAATGATTTTCATTATATTTTTAAAGTCCTCAGCTTTTCTTTAAAACATTTCGCCACATAACAAACTATCAACAAAATTACAAATTTGGTTCGACGTCAACTATGTGCCTTTATATTTAATAAATTTTAAACAAATTTGTGAACAAGCAAGATTGCCGGATTTCAAGTGACGATTTAAAAAAATAAGACAATTAAAAATTCTTGAAAAATTTACTTAATTAATTTTTTTGAACAATTTAACAACAATGTTCCCATAGATTTGAAGCTTTTAAATACGAATAAAGTCCTTTCACCTTACAAAAGCGCGAAAAACATTTCATGTCTTTAAATATAAAAATACAAATTATTTCTGCCTTATTTAAAACAATATTATTCCAATAGATCCTTTTATAATTTAGAAATAAGTAAATAGTACTATAGTTCATTTTTTTATTGCAACGGCGGTGACTTCCTATTAAATTTATTGCTATTCGATACAACTATTTATTCACACGCCACCCTTCCATTTAATAAAAAGTATATTGTAGCTGTTTACAATGAAAAAACGTTGTATATGGAAGTCGAGGGGGCAGTCATAAAAAAAGGGACACGCCACAATTACTTAATGCCATCAATGCCCACGACTTTGTGGTGCTAATAATTACCGTTGGGAAGCTTGTAACTATAACGTCTTCCTCTGCGTAATTTAAGAGTAGCCACAGGCCATATTTTTTTATTTTTTTTTCAAGTTTCTTTGTTTCGCAAGCTCATTATGTTTATGTCATTGTATTATTTGCTTGGTTGTGTATTTTTTATAAAAAAAGTGTTAGTAATTTTAAATATTTTTATTTTAAAAATTATTCAAAGTTAAAATATTATATGACGATTGCATTTTAATTTATGTTTAAAAAAAAAAACTTCAAAATTAATGGTAAGCAAATTAAAAACATAAAATCCCCACGATACTTGAAAAGTGTTGCTGTTAGAGTAGTTTTGTGTGTTTCTCAGAGAAACATTCAGATTCATATAAAATATTTCTGGTTTATGCTTATTTAACATTATGTCACACTATTGTTGAATATACAATAACACTTTCGAGCGGATTTAATAAATATGTAATATTCTAATCACATATTTTTGCCTCATGAAAAGTACATGAATAATAGGATTTTCTTCTGTGTTATGTCCCTAGAAGAATGGAATTGCACAAAGATTGTAAATACGTTATTGTATGCTATATCTACAAGGAACCAGAAATTTTATGTATATTAGATTCACTTGAATTCATTACTTATAAGTTTAGAGGAATTCGACAAGAAGCAATATTCGAGCAGTGCAAGCTTCGCTCAATATCCTGATGCGGAAGATATATACATATATATTTACATAATTTGAAGATTGGTAAAGGAGATTATATAATCGCAGAAAAATATTTCCTTTACTTTCAGGCATGATAACTTTCCATGTTTAAAACCTCCTGCTTTTTATTTATAACAAAACGATAATCAAACTTAAATGACATGATTGACTCCGACCTCTTAAAGTGATTTATTAGCCATCTTCTACTTCATTAAAAAAACAAAACGTTATTTTCTTCGTAATTTCACAACTTTTCAGTCTGCACTTCGTTGTTCAATAAATCAAATCTTCAATGCATGTCAACAGTTGTAATGCTCAAGTTATTATAAAAAACTAAGAATGTTAATGGATTCGCAAATCAATTTTTTGGCATCTAAAAAAATGAGTTAAATTTTATTAGAAAATTTTTCAATTATATTACTAAAAACTATTAATGTAGTGTAGTTACATGAACAACATTTACGTAAGTAAAATAAGAATTTCTTTGGTTGTTTTCTGGCTTATATCTGCTTACAGATGCTCTCTAAAAGTTCAGTTTTAAATCAGTACATAAAAAACTAAATTATCGATATAACCTGAACTGAGAACATTCTATTCAACATATGTTTTTAATTAAATAGAGTAGAAATAGAGTAAAATTATTCACATTTTATTAGGCACAAACACCGATATAATTCGAAATTTAAGCAATAGAATATAGGTTATAAATGTTTAATATTCAACACTAAATACAACATAACATTTGTCCATTTTGACTTTCTCAACGATCCATGTAAGTTAATGCTCATTTTTTCTATTTTTATTTCCACATGTAAATTTATAAATTGACGGATACTTTTCATATTATATGGTAAAATATGTATAATTTAAATATTACGTAATCCTGTCTTAACAAACAAAGACGCAGTTTCACTTTTGCATGAAATCAAATCACGTACGACGGCTATATAATAACTTAGTATAGGTGATACTCGAAAATTTATAGTTAAACAATATATAATAACTTATATAGTGAATTGATACATTTCTATGCATATGGCATACTTATTCATTCATATCGCTTTTATCCATAATAAAGTTCATACAAATAATAGTGGCACATTCATGCAATTTTTCGTACCAATCACAATTCTACAATACCAGTCCGAGTTAGTTATGTTACCTCGGAATGGTAACACAAAGGCTAGCATTTCATTTAGTTGCACCGATACAGACCAATTAAATATTTTATATCACTTTAATTTGAATATTGTTCCACAATTATTAACGAATCTCACTTCACTCCAAATAATCAATGTAGGTGAAAAAAATAGAAAACGAGTCGTTTTAAATTGTGAAATATACAGAGAATAAAATTTCTGGTTGATGAGCTAAACTTTGTAAATCTAATGGTTAAATTATATTCACACATATCACCTTTGCTCGGCATATTAAACTTTTGTAAACGTAATTCTTCTAAATCTGCGGAAGCTAAGACACCTTATTGAAATGTGTAATCTAAACTCATACTTTGGTACAACATGTAACTTTCTGAGTTTAAAAACAGAGCACACATCAAGTGGAATCCCCTGACTCATTTTTTTATTGTCTATATCAAATATTTCATGAAATGGCTTCGTCTTGCTATTCAAATAGAAATAACGGATCATCTAAGAAACTTTCTTTCTGGAGATGGCAAATCCAAATAACAAAAATTCTCCTACTAGAACTACCATCTCTGGCAGTAAAACTATACATTTTTGTTAAATTAATCACTTTTTTTAACTTAATTGGTAAGATTAATCCACTTAAAATGCAAAATGAAAAATACTTAATGAGAATGTAAAAAAGATTATTCAACTTCTGCAATAATTTACAAAATTATGGTACTTTCATTCAATTTCTTCATATTTCAAAACATCATTAGACAAAAATCGCAACATTTGCAGTTTCTCATCTCGCTACAAACCTACAATGGAATTGACCATTAAAACGAACAATCATTCACAGCCAGGATTCCGGAGAGAACGGCACAATAAATGTCATTCCCGAGTAATTAATTTCACGAATATATCTCCAAACGTCACCAATCTCCAGATTTGGTTAGAGGCTTGAATCGAGGTGATTCATTTACATGTAATTACTTCTACAAGTCCTGAGGTAAACCATTTGTTTGAGTCTTGGACGGTAGATGTATATAAAAAGCCCTAAATCCGTAATATCTCCGTTTTAACGGAAGTCGAAATAATCCACCTGAAATGGAATCCGTGGGTCATAAAACGTATTATTATACACTATTTGACAGAGCAAAAAAATGTAGTCAACCCAACCACGTTACAAAAGTGAAACATGTGATTTCGAAAAATACTTAAAATTACTATTTCTATTGTAAGCAAGACAATAATAATTGTTCTATTTACTATCTCACGATCAACAGTACAGAACATAACCTCAAATATACCGCAATTTTACAGACAAATAGTCAGTTTAAACATTCGTGGAAATTAAAATAGATGTAATATAATTAATTAAACGAAAATAACCGCTTTTCATAGTAAAAATAGTGACTGGTTGTACATTTTGCAATATTCTGAATTATAACAGTAACATACTACCAATGAAAACTTGTCAGGGTATTAAGGGGTTTCTAAAGTGCTGGCCCGATAAGGCAGCATTTTTCATTAAAAGCCGTAAATAGGCACATTTCTGGAACTTTTAACTTTTGAGTTTGAAAAAAAAATGAAATTTTTTTAGAGGCACATTCTTTTTTAAATTATTTTCCATTTTGTCGACGTATAAAATGATGAAAAATAATCGCGTTATTAATTTGTTGTACATGCTCAACTAATTAAATAAATAATTAAACAAACAGTATTGTACGAATATTTCCTTACATCTAACTAACTCCAAACTTGGTACCTGGGGGATTCCTATGTCACTGATTGTAAATCAGTTATCAAATTTCCAAAATTCAAAATGGCGGAATCGATATGTGGACAGAAAACTTGTTTTGAATGCTCTTCAAAATCACCATAATGGAAGATTACGAATTTCAGCTCATATGATTGATTCAATTTTGTCAGCCAAAACATTATACATTTACAATTTGTAGTTGATATTTAAGTACAGTAGGACCCCTCTTATTCTAATTGCCTTTCTTGTTCTAATTGTCCAGCCTCTCTTATTCTAATCGTTCCCCCACAAGTCTTCTCCCACTATCACACGAGAAGTCAACGAAAAATATTGGCCACGAATCAAAAGCTCACAAGCAAAGTAAGTGGGGGTAAAAGGAAAATTAGAATAAGAGAGGTCGGCGCCATCTTGAAAACCGTTACTAATTAGAATAAGAGAGGTCCTACTGTATGTTTACAAGGATTAATTGTACAACTGTAATATAATGATTTTTGAACTTTTACACTAGAATATCCAAAATTTTTGACGGAATATGGCAATTCTGTGATCAGTTTCGGATTTAGCATCAACTTTTACGTCAGAAATGACTATTCATGTTTGCGAATACCCACTCGAATTAGCCTCTGTTATTTAAACAAATTTGATAAACAATTATTTTGAACAACATTTTTCAATAAAAATCTTGTTCTATACTTCTATGTAGTGTTACAAACCACTTCTTATATTATGTTCGGGTCTACAGAACGAAAATTGTGCTTAGAACACATTCTTTTCATTTCTGTTGATGATATTTTGTACGCGTCTCCTACATTTCTTTACGGATCTTTTGAGCGATCTGGATAAGCTTTTAAAACACCTCAAAGATCCGTTTACACGGCCATAAACGGCTTTATCAATTAATTTGAAAATGTGCCGCCTGATAAAGTAGTTTTTTCAAACGAGTTACGCTAAAAACACCAATATAACAATACGCGCCAAATTTACAATAAATGAGGCAATGTAAAAACCAACATTTTTTGAAATTGTTATGTTCTGTAGAAACGTTTCCATATTATAGATTTTTAAAAATTAAACGCTACAAAAACTACGGCAACAAAATTACTAAAATTATTTTTCTCAAAAATCACAGATACCCAAATTCACCAATTTTATTTATACTTTTATAAGTGAGGCACAACTTGCTGTGGTACATTTTTATATTCCATACATCTCCAAAGGTATGTAAACAACAATTCAGGTCCCTAGAGGATGCGCTCAAAAAGTTATGGTAACGGGAATGAAAAAAACTCTACTTAGTACCCCTAAGCAACTTGCGATTATTCGGCGATTACTATACTTCAAAATTTGTTTATAAGCATTGAATAATTATTTTATGCACTTGGTTATCACATATAGCATATAATTTGAAGAAACTGCCGATGAAAACTGTAACGTATACACTGTTTGGTGACTTAAATCTAACGATACCCGAAAAGTTAAAAGTTCCAGAGATATGCCTAAATAAAAGATGACTGAGTCAATTGTTCAAAATTCGGACTCTATAAGGACAATTTTAATCACCGTTGGCGGTATCCTAGAAAATGCCTAGAAATTAATTGAGAACTGACCGAAAATTTTCGGAAATAGATAAAAATCACTCATTTCCAAAAATTCTCGGACAGTTCAGAATTAATATCTTTGGTATTTGCTAGGAAACTGTTTGTAGTGCTTAGAATTGCCCTTGCAGAGCCCGAATTTTAAAATTGTTACTCAGTCATCTATCATATTTCCTACCTTACCGACGGGCCACTTTAGAACTCCTTAATTCTATTATTATGATATGTTACAACCATTTCTACCTTTTACTGGTTCCGTTAAATCTTTTTCTCTCCGTGTTACTTATCCATTCACTCATGCACATATGTAAGTTTATATCTCAACTGCATAGAAATTAGTAAAGAATTTAATTTCAGATATGCGTATTCAGAGCTGAATATTTTAGCAAAGCCTAAGGCATATTTGACAAAAAATGTTTAAGGAAATTTCAAAGATTATACTAAATATTTCATTTATATATGCTGCAGAATGTTTTATTTCTACATTTTTTAAGTACCAGTCATCATATTCAAACAGAACTATAAATGATTTATGTAATCTTCTTTTTTTTTCTTCCATAGTGAAATGCTCTGAACATTTCTGTCCATGAAATCCACTGAAAATGTTGTTTACCCACTAAAATTTTAATGTTTAATGACATCCTTTGATGGTTGTTTAAATTCCACCTATCGCTGTCAAACCGATGTTTTCCATTAATTTTATAATACAAATGTATTGGCATTTTATGCTAAATTACAGTATTTTAAATTTATAATACATTATAGCTGGTAAAAAGTTTTATAAAATTACAAACTTGTTTTACATTGTCATCATCAACGCGTTTTCCATTGTATAAATAAAAAATAAAATTAGCGTTACGTAATCTTTAATGACTAGACAACATTTTGACATTGTATGTTTTAGAAGGTTGATAGTACAGAGGGAGAAACATGTAGAGAAAATATCATGAGTACTTATCTTACTATTTGAACACGTACTTATCGTGCCAATCATGCACAGAAATCGAATATTTTCCGTGTCGCATGCTTTGTAATATAAGAGCATGTGTAACGCATGTAAATATCACGTGAGCACCTTTCCTCCTCTAAACAAATATGTGAGGATCTATGTAATGCCATTAAATCACTGTGTACTACATTCCGGATATCAGATAAATTCTCTGCATATTTTGAGAAAAAACGCTCTGTATTGAATGAATATTGATAAACTCTTTTCACTAGTTTTACGCCAAATTGGACTGAGTAAGATTTTTCTCTAATTGTTCATTTTGCAGACAGTTCTTTGCCACTCCATAAATTTTGGAGAGATATTAATATCGATAGTTACGTGGTACTTGTGCATACATTAAATGCCGACAAAGCAATAGCTGCAGGACGTAAATAAGAGCGCAATTATGGTCCACAGTTAGAAACAAATTCTTACAATTAATTACAATGCAACTTGTTCATATCTTGAAAAATGGCGCAAGTACGTAATCGGAATTTATTTATAAGGAACAGCATAAATTTCTTCTGAATTGTATTTACGTAAACGCAATCAGGATACTGATCACGAGAGATACTATACTTCATTCAATTCAAGAAACAATTTATTGACATATATATTTCAAATATCAGTGTTCATTTTATGGTTTTGATAATTGAATGTCACATGAATATAATGACATCTGCAAAGAGTTGCTGGATAAAAACAGTGGACATGTTTACTACCTAGAAAATGAGGAATGACGGAAAGACATTGAAATCTTGAATACTTTTGAATACTCATTCTTACTCGTTAAATAAAAATTGGGAAACTAGGAAGCATTCAGTAGGTTCCAAAAGATTTATGCTAATGCTTTGTTCAGAACAGTGAAGAATTTATAACTTGTATCCTGATTCATTGAATATTCAGGAATAAACTGCACAATTCTTGTAGAAGTATTCAGAAATGTCACTAAATAGTATTCAAACCAACAGTTTGCGCAGCCATCTATTCTTTCCACGAATTAGGTTGTTTTTATTGTCTTCTTTCATTAATACGTATCTAACATTCTAATATCGTCGTTATTGAGTGACTGATGATCTTCATCTTACAAATTTCATTATACACATATTATGGTACCACTTCTGATCAACAATTGATAAACTCAACAATTGTTAAACTCGATAATATTATTCTATAAGTACTTATTGTTATATTTCAAAAGTACATAGTAATAATAATTGACAATGGACACAGATCGGTAATAATATTTTATCAGCATATTTAATATGCGCTTGATTTAATATCACTTTTTGTGCGCTTGCCTATAGACATATTGGAAATACAATGAAAGTTGAAAAAAAATATTGGAATTACCTCCTAGGTCTCGAGATGTTGCTCATATGTAACTTCTGATGTTTGATATTAGTAGATGTATAGGAGCGGTATCCACGAAACTCCCGCCGCCGCCACCAGGCGTCGCCACAGTCGCGGCGCTGTCGCAGCATGCGAGGTGGTAGATTCGTGAACTAATTCGCAGACTGATTCGTGAACTAATTCGTGGTTTGAGTCTCAGAATGACTCGCGGGCCGATTCGCGGATTGATTCGCATTTTTGATTTACTGTTTAGTACGCGAGCTTATAATTCAAGACTCGCGGCGCTGTCGCAGCATGCGAGGTGGTAGATTCGTGAACTAATTCGTGGTTTGAGTCTCGGACTGACTCGTGGTTTGAGTCGCGGACTGACTCGCGGGCCGATTCGCGGATTGATTCGCATTTTTGATTTACTGTTTAGTACGCGGTTTCAAGACTCTCTCATTGGGAAATCTGACCGTCGCTTATGAGGTCATTAAGATGACGCAAGACTTCGTCTCACACAAATTTTAAAAACCTACAATCAAGGCGTTGACCTCTCCCTTATCATCGACCATCCTTGGGAAAAACACATGTGAATTCCAAGCATATTAGATAATATATCGGGACCTATGGCTCTGTAGATTTCCATTAGTCTAAATACTAGCTTGAAGCGCAATCTCGTATATCGACGACGTACTTTTTAAATCTCACACAAATTTTAAAAACCTACAATCAGGGCTTTGACCTCTCCCTTGTCATGATGTAAGTTCGAATTCACCTTTCAGAGTTTTCTCTCGTCGGGGAAATCTATCCATATACCAGCTTGAAGCGTAATCTCGTATATCGACGACCTTTGCCATGTGTCGAAAATCAAATTTCAAAAGTCGCCTTCATTAAAGGTCAGATATTGCTACATTATAGTCGCTTATGGAAATACATCGTATTCGGTAGGAACCGTATTGAGAGTGAAAGTAAAATGACCTTTTCCTCGTGCGTACACCGTTACCGACCTAATTCGGATGTTACATATCTTTTTTGATGAATTGACAGCGTAGATTTCCATTAGTCTGAATACCAGTTTGAAGGTGTCTAGCTCAATCTCGTATATCGACGACCTACTTTTTAAATCTCACACAAATTTTAAAAACCTACAATCAGGGCGTTGACCTCTCCCTTACCATGTTGTAAGTTTGAATTCACCTTTCAGAGTTTTCTCTCGTCGGGGGAAATCTATCCATCAATATGACAGTCGTCTTGACAAGCCGTTAGTGTATCTCAATGATCTCCAATAGTGACGAAACCGCTGAGCCCCTTCACACAAAACCGCTAAGACCATTTTAAAATTAATTTAGAAAAGCCTCTAAGCAAGTCTCAACGCGTTCAAAAGACCTGGTGTCGACCCCCTGATGCGCGGAAACCTTTTCCTCGTGCGTTCTACTATCATCTCTCTCACTCTCGCATACTCTTATTTAGATCCATTAACATTAGCAGTATACCGTTTTTATGGTCGTCGATTATCCGTGGATCACTTATTCACCGTACATTTGTTTTCCTGAAACTTTCGAAAATGTATACGGGTCCAGACACGTTTAAAAGGTCATTGCACAATTTCTTCAAAACATTATCTCTTTACCAAATTTCGGCAATCCGTGACGTAATAGAAAGGAGGCATTCTAATTCAAATATTCCAATGTCATAATTTCTATGATCTCTCTAGCTCTCGCATACTCTTTCTTAGATCCATTAACATTAGCAGTATACCGTTTTCACGGTCGTCGATTATCCGTCGATCACTTATTCACCGTACATTTGTTTTATCGAAACTCTCGAAATTGTATACAGATCCAGACATCGTTTCAAAGAAATGTCGCGTTCCTGTGTCTATGTTTGACAGCACGTAAGCACCTCTATTTCAAATATTATATTTCTACATCAATATGGTAGATGTCTAAAAGATTTTTGAGGCCTTGAACAGGGTTTACAGCACTCTTGAAGAAGACGCTGCTGAGGATCAATTTTCCAACTTCATTCGAGAATCCATCAAAAAGATTGAGAAAATCAATTAATTCTTAAGGACCAATCCTCACATTCCAAATGGGGTGAAGTTATCATTGGAGACACGTATTCATTGCATCACGGTACAGAGGGTTACAGCTGCTCACAGATTAATTAGCGTATCTCAATGATCTCCAATAGAGACAAAACCGTCGAGTCCCTTCACCCAAGACCATTTTGAAATTAACGTAGAAAAGCCGCTAAGCAAGTCTCAACGCGTTCAAAAGACCTGGCGCCGACCCCCTAATATTGTTATAAAAATGTCCAGCCGTTAGATGGTCATTGCAAACGGCCTCTTTCTAATGCGTGATCTTAAGAAATTAGTTCATAAATATTGAAAAGTACTGGCTATTACACATTAGTATTGTCATGTGAGGAATGTCGAAAAAAAAATTGCAAAAGCAATTCATTAAAGGTCAGCTATTGCTACATCATATTCGCTTCTCGATGCCTATGTGGAAATACAGCGTAGGCTAGGGACCGTATTTTGAATGTGAACATAAAATTCTAATAATGACCTTTTCCTCCTGCGTGCTACTACCATCTCTCTTGCTCTCTAGTACCCGTTGTTAGATTATACCGTTATCACGGTCATCGAAATCGCCGATTGCCAACCGATCATTTTCACCATATATTTTCCATGTATACAGGTTCAGACGCGTTTAAAGTCATTGCGCAATTTCATCAAAAGGTATACCAAGTAACACATTTTCTCTTTCCAAAATTTTTAGACAACCTCCACCATAATAGAAAGGAGATGATCTCAGTTCTGTATTTTATCTAGGAATAACATGGCGGGCCACCTGTAGACCAACTCACCCCTTTGTTAACAAAAGTAGCATAAATAAATAAATAAATAAATAATTTATAATAATAATATTTAAATAGTAATAAATTTCACATAATCCGAATAGCGTGTATTAAAATGTATAATATAGAAATGATGGAAGAAGCTAGCAGTAATTAGAAAGAGAGGATGACACGCTTATTCCCTATGCATTTATCTATTCACGATATTTACGTGTTTTCATGACGTTCGAGCCATAGCTATACGAGTTTGGACACGTGGGTAATGTAATTAATCAGGTTCCTGACCGTTTTTTTAATATGTGTACAATTTACGACATCTTAAACATCGCCATACAAGTTTCGACCTGTTAATTACCCGTAGACTTTACTATACGATAACAATGAATCTGACTTCTCACAAGTGACGAACACATACGAGTATCGACTTGCTTCTAATATAATTAATTAATCTTCATTTAATATTTCCCACTTTTAAAATTTCTGAGAATAAGAAGATCGAAATGACGACGTAAAAATCTAAGAGAAGCGTGTAAAATTCAACAGTTTCTTTCTATCTTTACGCACAGTTTTGTGTCTTTTAAGTAAAAAGTTAAAGGAAATGATAATGCTGCCATCTTTTGGTATGTTTAAAGAGATTGCAGAATCTGCGTGTTGCAGAATGAAATATGTGGGTGCATCTAAAATGCATAGATTCATCGTAGGCTGTCATCATACACTTGCTGATATGAGTGGCTATGGAGCGATTACAACTGAATATGAAGTTCTTGAAAATTGAATCTAGTTGACAATTAACCTTATTATCACCATACAAAAGAATATGAAAGTGAAATTGTTAAATATTACCGCGCATCTACTGCAAAGCGAAAGCAATCTCGCTATTTTTAAAATACCTATACTGCCATTACTAGACATCCCTCTGAAATTAACACTTTGCATAGTCTTTAATCATAGGCGGTTGTCTATCTGCGGTATCATCACTCGTTTCAAAACGTTTATTGACGACATTCACGTAAATCTGGATGCATTTGCATTGTGAGTGGTAAGCATGACCATACTTCTTCAATTTCAAGTTCTGCAAACGTTGACATGAAATCTATAGGTAGACTCGATGTCTTTTGTTTCCATTAATGCAAGACGCTTCACTTCATAGTAAATTCTCATTGACCTTCGAAGAGATGCAGGCTAGTCTTGAAGATTTTACAGTATACAATTTTAAAGCATTTTAACATTTTCTTTAGCACACTTTCCGTTAAATGTATGATTTTCGCAATTTATTGAAAATCGACGTTGTTGTTGTCCTATGAGTTTCGGTAGAGATGGACAGGCTAATATGTCTATATCGACAATATTGTCAGCATCTAAAATTTCCTGCAACCTATGTCTTTTATTTGTCTGCGCCTTTTATGTATATCTTGTGAGCACATGTAACGATGTCTTCCAACGTTTCGTTGATTCCATCAAAGGGTATATCGCCCGATTCCAATCGTAGACCATGATAATTGTGCATTAACCAATTGTTTTATGTTCAAAACGTACTTTACTACATTACTGTCGGAAATATCCATAATGTACATTTCCTTCGATATAAACTGATTACCAGATCCGGGGAATCCTTGCACGTCGACAATATTCTACATTTCTAGTATCTAATACTGATTTGCTTGTCCCCTTCATTAATTGACGCATCATTCTCTCTCACACACACTCTTTGCCCCTTCCACATATGGCGTGGTACCTCTAACTTATGGGTATACGTCGTACCTTTCTCTCTCTAGATCGTAGTATCTCTTCGTAAAATCCTATGAATCGGAAATCAAATCAGAGTGTAACAAAAACGTCGATTCTTCAGCGGGCCAACACTTGAGATTTTCGATAGTTTGTGAGTTACGATACTCAGATGATGAAGAAGTTAAACGTAATATTAAATCGTTTCAAGTACTAGCACCAGTATGATGGTCACCGCACTTTCACAATTGAATAAATCTTTTCTACGATATTCGATCTAATTGAAATGTGCATAGACGTATGAATACAAGTTTCGATTGGTTTATAATACAGTTGAGCGTGCCAAAGATCTCTAAATTTTAAATAAAAAATGATCAGTCATTAACTTGACATCCTTTAAACAATTAATTTTTGTATGTATATTAAATAGCGATACACTGCAGTCTTAAATCAAATAATTAAAATCATTACATCTTAAAGTCAGTCCATGCATAAATCTTACATGGTCTAAGTCATCTTATCTACACTACATCTTTCTTTCTGTAAATGCAAAACAAAACGAAAGACAACAAAGTATTTATCATTATGATAATAACAAATTCTTTCACATTAGAACCGCGTCTAATAGCCCACATAAGGTCGCCTTATTCGTAGTGAATTTAACTTTCGAACTGTCATCTTTAATTGTCGATCATTCTCTCTCTCTCTCTCTCTCTCTCTCTCTCATTAGCTACCGATTTGTTGCATCTATACGAATACTCTTACATCAAATCGAGTCGTATGCACATTCTTGTGTTGTAACATTCACACGACTATGGAATGAAATTTATTCTGAAAACCCAACAAGTACAAGCGTAAATGTATTTTAATACTAACGAATGGTACACCTCTTGATTCGAAATTGTATGTAGCGTAACCGACATGACTATTTAATTCCGTTTACAATAATGATTTGGAGATTCACACCGCACGAAACGTTGTTATATTTGACAGATTTTTGCTACTTCCACATTGTAATCTTAATTAGTTAACTAAGTTATTCACGTATCAATACTATTGTTATATGTAGGTATTTTGTTAAATATATTGCCATAAGGAGAATGTCCTCCTATCCATCACACCTAGTGTAATACCAAAAGATACAAGTCATTATATCAATAAATAATGTTCATAGTAATAAATTAACCTTTAAAAACTTCTCATGTTTTCACATCATGCACTAAAATTTCAGATTATTATTATTATTAATATTGAATCGTTTATAGAACTGATGTTTTCATACATACATAATCACTTAAAAAGACTGCTACCGTATATGAAATATAAGACTAAACAACAATTCAACATGAAGACATGCATAGATTAATTCTATTTAAAACATTAGTCATTTTGAAAGGAAAAGTGAAAAATTCTCAATGACCTATCTGTAAAGCTTCTATCTTACTTCTATCTTACTTCATGTTTCTTTTCGACAGTCCAAACACATCGGTACATAAACACACTTTCAATAATTATTGAATAATTTCTTATATAAGGGAGTAAATATTCAACGATTTTTTCGTAAAGAATGAAACAATTTAATATATACGATCATTATACAATTTTACTAAAACAAGCTTAATTGCGGTGTTTTGGAAATGTTGATGACAAAAGTATGAATATGCAATTAAATAAATCATTTAACACACGTATCTCTATCATTACGTTCAATTATATAATTTTTTAATACATATAACACGTACATATTTACAATACTTGCAGACTGTACGTCAGTCTTTTCATTTTCACGTTTAGACTAAAATGTGCGTCAAAATTGACTCTTGCTCGTCATTAATTATAGGCATCTAGTACATCGGAGCTTTGAAACACCTTTACAATATGTTGTATATGTTCTTAAATCTGAATGCATTCACGTTACTGATGACAATAATGATTCTTTAGTTTTATCTTGACCAAAGGTGCAAACGCAACATATTGAGATGTACTATTGCCAGTGTCTGAAATTTCTTACCCACACCGATGAAGGAAATGTCGTATATTATAGGCAAAAGCATTCACAGTTATTAATATGATTCTTTATAAGTCATAAGTATATACTGTCGACTAGATTCATAATAAACATATTGTTTAATGTAGATCGGTAAGTATCTAATTCCTTATCTTACATTTAATTCCTCACAAGATTCAATATGTACCCTTCAAAGCGTCGTGTTTTATTTTTGATTATTGTATTTTGTAATATATCTGCTCGCACTCTCTATATTGAATTCATATTTTAAAGATAAATTGTAGCCACTCCAGATATTAACGAACACCTTACTAAGAACTAATACCTACACTAATATTCTACCTATACCAAAAACATCTAGCAAATAATCGAGATAATATTTTCACTTCAAATTTATTATTATACTTGAAATATTTCTCCGAGTCTAAACTTCTCTTACAAGTTTACTGTGTTCTGCATCTTACTTATCTTATATTGAAAACGTTAGTTAACTAATATTTTATGCGTGAAATTTGCATATTTTCCAATCCATATGTTTGAACACATTTATTCTCTAAAGATTACTCTAAGTGTTTTCTTTCGACTCTGAGAGTACAGCAATCTACCGTCTTATTCCTACTGTGCACACTTAAACGTGTAGAATATACGAATAATATTTATTTTTTAAAGGTACTTTCTGCTCAAGGCATTAATTAAACCCTTACTCATAATTAATAATAATTTTATATACATTATTACTTTCCCAGTATTACATTATACTCTCACTGATATTCTTCTTCTAACATAATACATCTCAATCGTAGTATTCACTTTCAAAGTGTGTAATTATTTTGAATTTTCCATTTATATCTCATTAGCTTTCTTATGTTATAAGTTTATTTCGTATCGTCTCTGCTAACATTCCTCACACTATTACTATTCCTTAACTTCATTTATATAGTTTCAATATTTCCATAGCACATACCTTTCCACTATGGCATAATCGTGTATTTCATATTTTAAAAATAAAAATTGCAGCTACTCCAGATATTAACGAGCACCTTACTAATAATTAAGACTGACAATCAAAATACATAATTTCCGTTATTTCGGCCGTCGAAGATTTGGTTCTTTTAAGTGTTTACGACAGTGTATGAGTTGGTCAGTTTCTGTGTAATACATACATCATTTATTTGACACTTACATTATTGCTCTCTCACACACAAAAGGTATCATAAATTTCTGCGCGTTTGCTGACACGATTGTGAAATTATACTTAAATATTATGATTTTTGTCGGTTGCTCAATTGATGATCCCCCCCCTCCCCCTTCCCTTTCCTCCCACAATCATCAATTGAGCAACCGACAAAAATCATAATATTTAAGTATAATTTCACAATCGTGTCAGCAAACGCGCAGAAATTTATGATACCTTTTGTGTGTGTGAGAGAGCAATAATGTAAGTGTCAAATAAATGATGTATGTATTACGCAGAAACTGACCAACTCATACACTGTCGTAAACACTTAAAAGAACCAAATCTTCGACGGCCGAAATAACGGAAATTATGTATTTTGATTGTCAGTCTTAATTATTAGTAAGGTGCTCGTTAATATCTGGAGTAGCTGCAATTTTTATTTTTAAAATATGAAATACACGATTATGCCATAGTGGAAAGGTATGTGCTATGGAAATATTGAAACTATATAAATGAAGTTAAGGAATAGTAATAGTGTGAGGAATGTTAGCAGAGACGATACGAAATAAACTTATAACATAAGAAAGCTAATGAGATATAAATGGAAAATTCAAAATAATTACACACTTTGAAAGTGAATACTACGATTGAGATGTATTATGTTAGAAGAAGAATATCAGTGAGAGTATAATGTAATACTGGGAAAGTAATAATGTATATAAAATTATTATTAATTATGAGTAAGGGTTTAATTAATGCCTTGAGCAGAAAGTACCTTTAAAAAATAAATATTATTCGTATATTCTACACGTTTAAGTGTGCACAGTATGAAATAAGACGGTAGATTGCTGTACTCTCAGAGTCGAAAGAAAACACTTAGAGTAATCTTTAGAGAATAAATGTGTTCAAACATATGGATTGGAAAATATGCAAATTTCACGCATAAAATATTAGTTAACTAACGTTTTCAATATAAGATAAGTAAGATGCAGAACACAGTAAACTTGTAAGAGAAGTTTAGACTCGGAGAAATATTTCAAGTATAATAATAAATTTGAAGTGAAAATATTATCTCGATTATTTGCTAGATGTTTTTGGTATAGGTAGAATATTAGTGTAGGTATTAGTTCTTAGTAAGGTGTTCGTTAATATCTGGAGTGGCTACAATTTATCTTTAAAATATGAATTCAATATAGAGAGTGCGAGCAGATATATTACAAAATACAATAATCAAAAATAAAACACGACGCTTTGAAGGGTACATATTGAATCTTGTGAGGAATTAAATGTAAGATAAGGAATTAGATACTTACCGATCTACATTAAACAATATGTTTATTATGAATCTAGTCGACAGTATATACTTATGACTTATAAAGAATCATATTAATAACTGTGAATGCTTTTGCCTATAATATACGACATTTCCTTCATCGGTGTGGGTAAGAAATTTCAGACACTGGCAATAGTACATCTCAATATGTTGCGTTTGCACCTTTGGTCAAGATAAAACTAAAGAATCATTATTGTCATCAGTAACGTGAATGCATTCAGATTTAAGAACATATACAACATATTGTAAAGGTGTTTCAAAGCTCCGATGTACTAGATGCCTATAATTAATGACGAGCAAGAGTCAGTTTTGACGCACATTTTAGTCTAAACGTGAAAATGAAAAGACTGACGTACAGTCTGCAAGTATTGTAAATATGTACGTGTTATATGTATTAAAAAATTATATAATTGAACGTAATGATAGAGATACGTGTGTTAAATGATTTATTTAATTGCATATTCATACTTTTGTCACCAACATTTCCAAAACACCGCAATTAAGCTTGTTTTAGTAAAATTGTATAATGATCGTATATATATTAAATTGTTTCATTATTTACGAAAAAATCGTTGAATATTTACTCCCTTATATAAGAAATTATTCAATAATTATTGAAAGTGTGTTTATGTACCGATGTGTTTGGACTGTCGAAAAGAAACATGAAGTAAGATAGAAGTAAGATAGAAGCTTTACAGATAGGTCATTGAGAATTTTTCACTTTTCCTTTCAAAATGACTAATGTTTTAAATAGAATTAATCTATGCATGTCTTCATGTTGAATTGTTGTTTAGTCTTATATTTCATATACGGTAGCAGTCTTTTTAAGTGATTATGTATGAAAACATCAGTTCTATAAACGATTCAATATTAATAATAATAATAATCTGAAATTTTAGTGCATGATGTGAAAACATGAGAAGTTTTTAAAGGTTAATTTATTACTATGAACATTATTTATTGATATAATGACTTGTATCTTTTGGTATTACACTAGGTGTGATGGATAGGAGGACATTCTCCTTATGGCAATATATTTAACAAAATACCTACATATAACAATAGTATTGATACGTGAATAACTTAGTTAACTAATTAAGATTACAATGTGGAAGTAGCAAAAATCTGTCAAATATAACAACGTTTCGTGCGGTGTGAATCTCCAAATCATTATTGTAAACGGAATTAAATAGTCATGTCGGTTACGCTACATACAATTTCGAATCAAGAGGTGTACCATTCGTTAGTATTAAAATACATTTACGCTTGTACTTGTTGGGTTTTCAGAATAAATTTCATTCCATAGTCGTGTGAATGTTACAACACAAGAATGTGCATACGACTCGATTTGATGTAAGAGTATTCGTATAGATGCAACAAATCGGTAGCTAATGAGAGAGAGAGAGAGAGAGAGAGAGAGAGAGAATGATCGACAATTAAAGATGACAGTTCGAAAGTTAAATTCACTACGAATAAGGCGACCTTATGTGGGCTATTAGACGCGGTTCTAATGTGAAAGAATTTGTTATTATCATAATGATAAATACTTTGTTGTCTTTCGTTTTGTTTTGCATTTACAGAAAGAAAGATGTAGTGTAGATAAGATGACTTAGACCATGTAAGATTTATGCATGGACTGACTTTAAGATGTAATGATTTTAATTATTTGATTTAAGACTGCAGTGTATCGCTATTTAATATACATACAAAAATTAATTGTTTAAAGGATGTCAAGTTAATGACTGATCATTTTTTATTTAAAATTTAGAGATCTTTGGCACGCTCAATTGTATTATAAACCAATCGAAACTTGTATTCATACGTCTATGCACATTTCAATTAGATCGAATATCGTAGAAAAGATTTATTCAATTGTGAAAGTGCGGTGACCATCATACTGGTGCTAGTACTTGAAACGATTTAATATTACGTTTAACTTCTTCATCATCTGAGTATCGTAACTCACAAACTATCGAAAATCTCAAGTGTTGGCCCGCTGAAGAATCGACGTTTTTGTTACACTCTGATTTGATTTCCGATTCATAGGATTTTACGAAGAGATACTACGATCTAGAGAGAGAAAGGTACGACGTATACCCATAAGTTAGAGGTACCACGCCATATGTGGAAGGGGCAAAGAGTGTGTGTGAGAGAGAATGATGCGTCAATTAATGAAGGGGACAAGCAAATCAGTATTAGATACTAGAAATGTAGAATATTGTCGACGTGCAAGGATTCCCCGGATCTGGTAATCAGTTTATATCGAAGGAAATGTACATTATGGATATTTCCGACAGTAATGTAGTAAAGTACGTTTTGAACATAAAACAATTGGTTAATGCACAATTATCATGGTCTACGATTGGAATCGGGCGATATACCCTTTGATGGAATCAACGAAACGTTGGAAGACATCGTTACATGTGCTCACAAGATATACATAAAAGGCGCAGACAAATAAAAGACATAGGTTGCAGGAAATTTTAGATGCTGACAATATTGTCGATATAGACATATTAGCCTGTCCATCTCTACCGAAACTCATAGGACAACAACAACGTCGATTTTCAATAAATTGCGAAAATCATACATTTAACGGAAAGTGTGCTAAAGAAAATGTTAAAATGCTTTAAAATTGTATACTGTAAAATCTTCAAGACTAGCCTGCATCTCTTCGAAGGTCAATGAGAATTTACTATGAAGTGAAGCGTCTTGCATTAATGGAAACAAAAGACATCGAGTCTACCTATAGATTTCATGTCAACGTTTGCAGAACTTGAAATTGAAGAAGTATGGTCATGCTTACCACTCACAATGCAAATGCATCCAGATTTACGTGAATGTCGTCAATAAACGTTTTGAAACGAGTGATGATACCGCAGATAGACAACCGCCTATGATTAAAGACTATGCAAAGTGTTAATTTCAGAGGGATGTCTAGTAATGGCAGTATAGGTATTTTAAAAATAGCGAGATTGCTTTCGCTTTGCAGTAGATGCGCGGTAATATTTAACAATTTCACTTTCATATTCTTTTGTATGGTGATAATAAGGTTAATTGTCAACTAGATTCAATTTTCAAGAACTTCATATTCAGTTGTAATCGCTCCATAGCCACTCATATCAGCAAGTGTATGATGACAGCCTACGATGAATCTATGCATTTTAGATGCACCCACATATTTCATTCTGCAACACGCAGATTCTGCAATCTCTTTAAACATACCAAAAGATGGCAGCATTATCATTTCCTTTAACTTTTTACTTAAAAGACACAAAACTGTGCGTAAAGATAGAAAGAAACTGTTGAATTTTACACGCTTCTCTTAGATTTTTACGTCGTCATTTCGATCTTCTTATTCTCAGAAATTTTAAAAGTGGGAAATATTAAATGAAGATTAATTAATTATATTAGAAGCAAGTCGATACTCGTATGTGTTCGTCACTTGTGAGAAGTCAGATTCATTGTTATCGTATAGTAAAGTCTACGGGTAATTAACAGGTCGAAACTTGTATGGCGATGTTTAAGATGTCGTAAATTGTACACATATTAAAAAACGGTCAGGAACCTGATTAATTACATTACCCACGTGTCCAAACTCGTATAGCTATGGCTCGAACGTCATGAAAACACGTAAATATCGTGAATAGATAAATGCATAGGGAATAAGCGTGTCATCCTCTCTTTCTAATTACTGCTAGCTTCTTCCATCATTTCTATATTATACATTTTAATACACGCTATTCGGATTATGTGAAATTTATTACTATTTAAATATTATTATTATAAATTATTTATTTATTTATTTATTTATGCTACTTTTGTTAACAAAGGGGTGAGTTGGTCTACAGGTGGCCCGCCATGTTATTCCTAGATAAAATACAGAACTGAGATCATCTCCTTTCTATTATGGTGGAGGTTGTCTAAAAATTTTGGAAAGAGAAAATGTGTTACTTGGTATACCTTTTGATGAAATTGCGCAATGACTTTAAACGCGTCTGAACCTGTATACATGGAAAATATATGGTGAAAATGATCGGTTGGCAATCGGCGATTTCGATGACCGTGATAACGGTATAATCTAACAACGGGTACTAGAGAGCAAGAGAGATGGTAGTAGCACGCAGGAGGAAAAGGTCATTATTAGAATTTTATGTTCACATTCAAAATACGGTCCCTAGCCTACGCTGTATTTCCACATAGGCATCGAGAAGCGAATATGATGTAGCAATAGCTGACCTTTAATGAATTGCTTTTGCAATTTTTTTTTTTTTCGACATTCCTCACATGACAATACTAATGTGTAACAGCCAGTACTTTTCAATATTTATGAACTAATTTCTTAAGATCACGCGTTAGAAAGAGGCCGTTTGCAATGACCATCTAACGACTGGACATTTTTATAACAATATTAGGGGGTCGGCGCCAGGTCTTTTGAACGCGTTGAGACTTGCTTAGCGGCTTTTCTACGTTAATTTCAAAATGGTCTTGGGTGAAGGGACTCGACGGTTTTGTCTCTATTGGAGATCATTGAGATACGCTAATTAATCTGTGAGCAGCTGTAACCCTCTGTACCGTGATGCAATGAATACGTGTCTCCAATGATAACTTCACCCCATTTGGAATGTGAGGATTGGTCCTTAAGAATTAATTGATTTTCTCAATCTTTTTGATGGATTCTCGAATGAAGTTGGAAAATTGATCCTCAGCAGCGTCTTCTTCAAGAGTGCTGTAAACCCTGTTCAAGGCCTCAAAAATCTTTTAGACATCTACCATATTGATGTAGAAATACAATATTTGAAATAGAGGTGCTTACGTACTGTCAAACATAGACACAGGAACGCGACATTTCTTTGAAACGATGTCTGGATCTGTATACAACTTCGAGAGTTTCGAGAAAACAAATGTATGGTGAATAAGTGATCGACGGATAATCGACGACCGTGAAAACGGTATACTGCTAATGTTAATGGATCTAAGAAAGAGTATGCGAGAGCTAGAGAGATCATAGAAATTATGACATTGGAATATTTGAATTAGACTGCCTCCTTTCTCTTACGTCACGGATTGCCGAAATTTGGTAAAGAGATAATGTTTTGAAGAAATTGTGCAATGACCTTTTAAACGTGTCTGGACCCGTATACATTTTCGAAAGTTTCAGGAAAACAAATGTACGATGAATAAGTGATCCACGGATAATCGACGACCGTGAAAACGGTATACTGCTAATGTTAATGGATCTAAATAAGAGTATGCGAGAGCGAGAGAGATGATAGTAGAACGCACGAGGAAAAGGTTTCCGCGCATCAGGGGGTCGACACCAGGTCTTTTGAACGCGTTGAGACTTGCTTAGAGGCTTTTCTAAATTAATTTTAAAATGGTCTTAGCGGTTTTGTGTGAAGGGGCTCAGCGGTTTCGTCACTATTGGAGATCATTGAGATACACTAACGGCTTGTCAAGACGACTGTCATATTGATGGATAGATTTCCCCCGACGAGAGAAAACTCTGAAAGGTGAATTCAAACTTACAACATGGTAAGGGAGAGGTCAACGCCCTGATTGTAGGTTTTTAAAATTTGTGTGAGATTTAAAAAGTAGGTCGTCGATATACGAGATTGAGCTAGACACCTTCAAACTGGTATTCAGACTAATGGAAATCTACGCTGTCAATTCATCAAAAAAGATATGTAACATCCGAATTAGGTCGGTAACGGTGTACGCACGAGGAAAAGGCCATTTTACTTTCACTCTCAATACGGTTCCTACCGAATACGATGTATTTCCATAAGCGACTATAATGTAGCAATATCTGACCTTTAATGAAGGCGACTTTTGAAATTTGATTTTCGACACATGGCAAAGGTCGTCGATATACGAGATTACGCTTCAAGCTGGTATATGGATAGATTTCCCCGACGAGAGAAAACTCTGAAAGGTGAATTCGAACTTACATCATGACAAGGGAGAGGTCAACGCCCTGATTGTAGGTTTTTAAAATTTGTGTGAGATTTAAAAAGTACGTCGTCGATATACGAGATTGCGCTTCAAGCTGGTATTTAGACTAATGGAAATCTACGCTTTCAATTCATCAAAAAAAAAAAAGATATGTAACATCCGAATTAGGTCGGTAACGACATATTGAAAGAGAGATTTCCCCAACAGGGCACATTTAAAAGATCGAAAGATATATGCATAACGCTACAGCATTAATCTTCGAAAACTTAATGGGACCGTCCACGAAGTCTTGCGTCATCTAAATGACCTCATTAGCGTCGGTCAGATTTTCCAATGTGAGAGTCTTGAAACCGTGTACTAAACAGCAAATCAAAAATGTGAATCAATCCGCGAATCGGCCCGCGAGTCATTCCGCGACTCAAACCACGAGTCAGTCCGAGACTCAAACCACGAATTAGTTCACGAATCTACCACCTCGCATGCTGCGACAGCGCCGCGAGTCTTGAATTATAAGCCCGCGTACTAAACAGTAAATCAAAAATGCGAATCAATCCGCGAATCAGCCCGCGAGTCAGTCCGCGACTCAAACCACGAATTAGTCCACGAATCAGTCTGCGAATTAGTTCACGAATCTACCACCTCGCATGCTGCGACAGCGCCGCGAGTCTTGAAATATAAGCCCGCGTACTAAACAGTAAATCAAAAATGCGAATCAATCCGCGAATCAGCCCGCGAGTCAGTCCGCGACTCAAACCACGAATTAGTCCACGAATCAGTCTGCGAATTAGTTCACGAATCTACCACCTCGCATGCTGCGACACCGCCGCGACTGTGGCGACGCCTGGTGGCGGCGGCGGGAACTCCGTGAGATCTGTCCCTATTCATCTACTAATGATTTGAGCGTATTTGCTAATAAATGTGTAAATCCTGAGTGATTCCGTCAACTTTACTTTTCACTTTTAACTCGAAGAGTACTTCATTAAAATCTACTAAACTTTCAAAAATACTTTTCCACGTTTAATTTAACTTCTGGGAAATTCGGAATAGGTGTTTCAGCCAAAATGAAGTGCTCATTTAACCCTCCGTGAACCGACGTTTTTTCGGCACCTTCGTTGTACCGACCTGGGTCGTTTGCATCTTGACGTTAGTTGAAGCACTTATGGGGCGGCTAAAGTCATCAATAACAACACATTTGAGTTTTTCCAGATTCCTGCATTACCGACATCGTAATTGTATTATAAAAGATATAATGCAGGGAGTATTCACATTGAAAAACTATTTTAAGACAATTTTTCAGTGCCGCACTACATTATTTATTTATATAATGTGTGATATATTAGATTTAAGTTGGCAACACTGTTATGCCTAGTCTTCTCTAGCTCTGTACGTTTTTCCGTTCCCCCCACTCTTTTTCGTATCATGGCCGTCTTACCGACTACATCGCGTGCTCTTATTTGTAAAGTGATCCAACTTGTATATAAACATCTTAATAAACAAATAAGTAATATTGATTGGAGTGTTCAATATATTACATTGGCGACGAGGTAAAATAAGTATCTTTGTTGAATGTTAAAGAAATCGTGTCAGTGAAATGTGTGCAACTCAAAAAGTATATAGCAGTTGTAAATGGCGAATGATGACGATTTTATGGAAATTGACGAGAGCCTAGACGAAGAAATTAGAAACGCAGCAAGTATTTTAACCAATTTTTGTTCGAGAAATCCTCAAATCTTCGCATCTCTAAACAGATCGTTCACGATGTCGGAAGACGCTAACGTTCGAGCACGTGGGGAACAGCGTGTAAATGTGTGTGCAAGTATTGGCACATTACAGGAATTCCATCCAGGAGAGGATTGGAATATTTATCAGGAACGTTTGGAGCAATATTTTGTTGCTAATTTTATTGAGGATGATCGAAAAGTGTCAGTGCTTTTAACGACAATTGGACAAGAAGTGTATAAGACGCTTCGTGATTTGTGTGATCCGTCCCTTCCAAAAAATAAAACTTATGAAGAATTATGTCAAAATTTAAAAAAACAATTTTCGCCACGAGTGTCCGTTTTTAAAGAACGAAAAGAATTTTTTGAGTTGCGCCAACACGATGTTGAGTCGGTGAGCAAATGGTATGCACGTATCAAAAGGGGAGCCATTAATTGTGAATTCGGAGCACAATTAGAGCAATGTTTAAAAGACAAATTCGTCACTGGGTTGAGGCCAGGACCCATTTTGAATAGGCTCTGTGAAGAAAAACATACTGCCACATTCAAGGACATTTTGGAGTTGGCATTAAGTAAGGAAGCGACATTATCGGCAACAGCAACAATGGAGTCTTCAGACGTACACAAGATGAAGTCGGAATTACGCCAGAGGGCATTTGGAGCGCCTGAACGAAGAAATCAGCAACATTCTATATCGAATCAAGACAACAACGGCTACGGTGTTCAAGAACAGAAGAAATTTTCGCCAAACAATAATCAATCAATGAAAAATGTAAAGAATTGTGGACATTGTGGTGGAATAAATCATAACTTTTCCAAATGTAAGTATCGTGCTTTTCGATGCAACACGTGCGGTAAAGTTGGACATCTTGCGAAAATTTGTAAAGTTCCACATAAAGAAAATTCGAATAATTACGTTGAACCCGTTAGTGAAGCATTGTTTGAAGAAAGTGAAATAGTAAACATGTATAAACTTACTGAAAAAACATCCGAAATTCCACCGGTTAAGATTAAAGTTGAAATCGAAGACATACCTATCGAAATGGAAGTTGATAGTGGAGCAGGTATTTCTGTAATTCCTAATGAGCTTTTTGAACAATTTTTTGCGCACGTTCGATTAGAAAAAAGTAATAAAATTTTGAAAACCTATGATAATGGAACAATTGTACCTTTAGGAAAAATTAATGTTAACATTAGATTTAACGATAAAAATATTAAACATTTCCTTATTGTAGTAAATAAACAAGGGAATAATGCACTAATGGGTAGAGATTTAATGAAAGTTTTTAATATTGGAATATCTGAAATTCAAATAATTATTAGCGAAACTGAAATGCAAAAACTGGTAGACTATTATAGTGATATTTTCGATAATAAATTAGGTCGATATAACAAAGAGAAAATACAAATAAAAGTTAAAGAGGGTACAAAACCATTTTTTTTTAAACCAAGGTCTATACCCTTTGCCTTCCGAAAGCAGGTGGATGAGGAGCTAGAGAGATTGGAGAGAGAAGGCGTAATCGAACGTACGGTGTAATAGGGTTTCCAAATCACACAGAACACTATTTACTCAGGTGAGTCCAGGGATGCCAGAACTTTATTTAAAAGTACAAACGGTTGGTGCCAAAATAGCCGCACGCAAAAGTATAAATTTTAAATTATCGCGGGTTCTGCCGACGCAATCCGGCTTCTTAGAGATTGCCTGAAGGGCACGAGAAAAGGGGGGAAAACACACTTTACTACTTACTTACGGTGGTGGCCGCTGCCACGAGGGGGCTGGAGTACTCCTTCGCTGGGAAGAACACCCGGTAAACGCCACTTAAAATAAAAAATAACGGGAAAACTTAACACAATTTATTCCTTTAACACGCCGATAAACTCTATATTAACTTTAACAATGCAACTTCTACCGCAACTCTAACAATTAGCAAAGGAAATTTTATCCGCCAACGAAATTACACCCGAGGGCTTCTGATACAAAAGAAAAAGTGTCCTTGGTCGTTGGGCCGGAACTCTTCTTTCTTGCAACTGATACCACCGCGCCATCTAGGTGGGGGGAATTTTTAAAAAGGGACCAATAAAAAAAGGGAATTGGATCGTTTGGTAAGGGGCGGGAAACTATAGAGGGCACTTGTTGTAAAGAGGGAGATAAGGTCGTTGATGCGCAAAGGGTACCAGGAAGGGTGGGGGTAAGGACAGGTAGTGGGTATCTTGCTCGAGGGACAGAGAGAGATAATGCGCGGGTGAGCGCTGTAGTCGAGCTACTGTGGCGACATCTCCTTCATGGGAGTTTCGATTCGATACGTCAAAAATGGGGGGACAACATAATGCAGCAGAGCCGAAGTGGCAACTGCGCAGGTCTTTGCTAATGCGCATCCCGATAGTGCTGCCATGATTATTGCGCAAGCACCGTATTAGGGATAGTGCGCAACGTTAATATGAGCAGTACTCCGAAATGGTCTTCTGCGTTGATGACGTATATGCGCGTGGGATGAACTGAGCGGCTGCGCGCGCACAGGAAGACAGTCGAGGCTGTCATGGCGACGCGAGCCAGTTAGCAGTTCCGCGATATACATAATGGCTGCTTTCAATTCTCGGGCGAGTGTGAGTATTGGTAACGCGTGTGACGATCCCTCGATGGCGATCGTCGATGTACGCGTATTAAACAAAACGTGTTGGGGAAAACAATGTCGGGAGCGGGATGGGCGAAGGGGTTTCGGGATCGTGCGCGCAGGGATTCGTTTTTTTAGGAAATATTCAAGATTACTTTTGGGACTGGCGACGGCGGTACTTAGTGGTTACTGAGCCGATGCTTCTTCGGGGACTGACACCAAGTTTGGATTAAACCTGTCACCGATAGGTAACAACGTTACAATTCCCCCGGGCCTGACTGAAGTACGGTCTTCTCAGAACGGACGTACTTGTCATATATCCCAGGATACTTCAATTTGGACGATACGGCTAAACTGCGGGCTGTTCTCAAT